>CM021104.1:477195296-477213954 GCA_007115665.2 Sequoiadendron giganteum
TGTCAATACACATACACACATAGTTTATTAGTCAATGAATCAAAATAAGTCATGCATTAACAAGGAAAAATATCTTAAACTATCATCAAGTCAACATCAAACACATTGTCAAAGCGATCAACCTATGTCTTACGCAAGATATGTCTTTCTTGTCAACAAACGTCATCAAATTGTCATAGTCCCATGTGGCTTGTCACTTCAACGTCATTAGACTCCAATGTCTTATACGACACATTTCTTTCTAAAACCAAGCTTTGTCATGCCTTATACAGAAGTCACCAAATCGAAACCAGACTCAACGTCTTATGCATTATGTGTCATTTTCTCAGAATACGCTATGTCAAACATCAAACATCAAACAATCCCACAAGATCAAGTTTTGGCGAATACATTTATTTGGCTTTATGAATTTATATCTTATTTTGTCTTATATTTTTATCGATTTGTGAATTTAGTCCTGTTACTAGCTTTCTCAAGGATATCCCTTGAAGGATTTAGAGAAGCAACAATGTCTCAGGACTCTTTTTCTTTGGCTGCTATTTGTCAACTGTCTTTTTAACATTAGTTTTTGAGTCATGTTACTAGTTTCCTTAAGGATGTATTGTCAAGGATTTAGAGGATCAATGACGTCACATGACCCATCTTTTATTTATCTGTTGTCTGTGTTTTGTTAAGAAAAAATGATTGGGGCATCTTGTCCTTAGTCTGAGTTAAGACACTCCTTGTCTACGACTGTTTGTTTTACACAGATGGATGACTTTGTACACTATGGTCTATCTCATATCATAGTGTGTACTATCCATTTGTGTCATGTCCCACCCAATGATGATAAAAAGCAAGCATAGCATATTTGGCACAATATCGAAGATCATATTTTTCTCAATCAATAACCATTCTTTTTCAATACTAACTTTTTGAATTATCCATGCTAACATTTCTTCTTTTATGCATCTTTACCACCATTATCTATCCATTTCGAGAGCACGCTCATGTTCTTCAAACCCGCCTATCCTCTCGAGGGGGCATACCACTACCTCCTCGTCATTCTCCCTTTCACTGGGGCATACCCTAACCTGTTTCATGTCGGGGCATGATCAAGGCATATTTTCTTTGGCACAACACTGAAACAACATTGTATTAAAGAGGGGCAAACTATAGACACCGAAAATTGGTCTAGGCCTGCGAGTACACATTCGACATAATTTTCTTTAGTCCATGGTCATGATTAAATATTGCTTATTATTTAATTAACCTTTCTAACACATATTTCCTCTATTAATTAAATACCCCCTTTTAATTAATTCATTAATTCATAAATAACCTTTATTCACCTTGATTAAACTAATAAATCATATTTGTTTAATTATGTCGCTAACTAATTAATTCCCCTTTTATCTATCAATTAAATAATTCATTATTTAATTATCCCGTTGTCATACTTCAACTATAATTAAATATCTTTATTTAATTATTCATTTAACCCCCTTTATCTATAATTAAATATTTATTATTTAATTATTCATATTATCCTTTTCAATAGTCAAATTAAATAAATTATCTTTATTTATTTAATTATATCTTTTATTTTCGAATGTTGAATTAAATTAACATTTAATTCATATTTAATTATTTATGTCACATTCCTCTATCATTCAGTTATCTAAGTCATTCACTCACCTTCTAACTCGAGATCTATTTTTAGTTCTCCAGTTATCTCTGAATTCAACACCTGTTTATCTCTACGAGAAGACTCTCCATTACAACTGACCGATTAACTAGTTCTAACTCATGTTTGCATTCGAATGCATTAGTCTTCGAGTTCTAACTTTGGCTTTTGCATACAAAGTCTACTTCTTCTATTTTTGGAGATTAAGATCTTGAACTCGTGTTCTAACTTAGTCTCTATCTTCAATCTTTCCTGAACTCGTGTTCTGACTCATGTTCTAACTCACGTTCTATCTGAGACATAAATCACATCGCATGGCATTCATCAATCTCGTCCTTCGATCTCTCTTTCAATCTGAGTCGATCGTTCGAAAGCACAAAATCTATAAAATGGTTTGTCATTATCATTATTCCTCCTCCCAAAATCACATAATTTTGAGAAGAGATTCAACTTCGATATTTTTCTTAAACACTCGACAAAGCTATACTTGCATTCAAACACAAAAATTTGAGGGCAAGAATACTGAAAAGGAAAAATGGAGAAGAACAATCAAGATAATTTGAAGGGATGAACGCATATTCAGTGAGATCATTTTGGTTTTATTAGTTTAGTTTTATTTCCTCGTTCTTTATTGTTATATTTTAGACTATTGTTTAGATTAGGATTTAACTTTGTTATTCCAATTTGCAGAAAAATCTATCATGTTATAGCTTCTAAAGCAATCATTTTAAAAAATATATATATAAATATATATATTAATATATACATATATATACATATACATATATCTATACATATTGTATATATATCTATTATTCATGTATTAAAAATTATATCAAAAAAACCCAAATTTAAAGAAATGTACAACGATTCTTATTAAAAATCACACATTTTTGTAATGAAACTTTGGTTTTAAATATTTATTAAGGGAGGGTTGGGGGAACTACCCCTATCACCACCCCATAAGGGAGTGACACTATGGAGGAAGTGCCTCCACAAACCCCGCACTCTCATGGGAGTCAGCTCTATGTATAGGTCGTCGCTTCCAAGTTTTGCGACAACCAAACAATGTTCGTCTGCTTGTTTTTGTATATTTGATTTTTGATTTTAATTTGGGGTTTTAATATATATTAAATATAATATCCATATCAATGCATATATGTATATAAGTGAATATATATTTATATATGTATATATATGTATATATATATTTATATATATATTTATATATATATATATATGTATATATATGTAATTATATATATTTAAATATATATTTAATAATTGTTTTTGGAAATTGTAAATAGTTTTTAATATTTAAATAATATAGGGCAGGTGCATGGAAATGGGTAGCAATTCTGTGGACACCCCCTAAAAATATATTTGGAAAACCATAATGCGAGCGCATTATAACGCGCTCGCATTATGGCTTGTTATGTCAAGCCTGACGCTCGACAACTACAAACCAATAACACGAGCACGTATTGATTGTTAAAAGCAAAAGAAGAAATGCAAATCTCTCATTAGGATTTTGACTAGTTTTTTTTGCAGTCGTGGCCAAAACCACCACAATTTTGCGCTCGCATTCTAGGAGGAGAATTTCAACAAATTTCTTCACCAACAATCCCTATTTCTTCGCAACAATGGCACCACGAGGAGGAGGAGCTATGAGAGGTAAGGATTCTATGGTTTTTATTTTGAATTAGTTAGTTATAGGTTGAATTTTCTATCTATTTGTTTGAATTTTTAGGAGATGCAAATCAACCTGCAAACCCTAAAAATCCTCAACAAGAAGACCAACCAAATCCTCAAGATCAAAATCAACCACAACATCAACCTCCTCCACCAATGACTCAACCCCCTTCTGACACTCAACAAAATTTAATGAGTGAAATTGAGAACAACAAAAACATAATTGAGGATTTGATCAGTAGGTTGAGTGATCCAAATGGTTCAACCGCAAAAAGAATGACCCTAGTAAATTCATTAAAAGATATATTAAAAAATGTAGATTCAATTAGCAAAAAAATAACTCGATGGAAAGATAGGAGGCAGGCGGCTAGGGATTATTACGCCAATAAACTATCATACAAGTATGTGAAGGATTTAAAAATTACAAAAGGTGATTTGTGCTCATTATTAACTGGCCCATGCACAAATCAAAATCTTACCCTCAATGTGAAGAGGTTTCCTATCCATTGGTGCCACCACCAACAGATTAGGGACCAATTTTATGATAGGTGGTACATTGTCTTCGATTACCCACCATGCAACAATTGCGAGGTACCGCAATATTTCTTTAGGAAACTATATAGTGATTTCATATTGAACAAAATCCCAAATTATTTTGATATGAGGGATTTCTAGGGGAGAGGTGGGGGGTCAGCTCAGGATAGACCTGGTAAACAGCCAGATCCTGCATGGAAAGATAGACGAGCTCTTGCTAGGCCACCTCGTGAGCACATTGTTATGCCTTTCGTCACGAAGGAAAGTGTTGACGTAGAGATATTGCAGGCAATCAACACTTTGACCCAGAGTGTCATCCATCATACTAGCCCTATTCTACAATGCCATCCAGGGGAATCTTCGAGTGGTGGCCTTCGAACACATGTGTGTCAATCTTGCGGGGCTACTTGTTCATATGACCCCACAAACACTCAAGAGATTAGTATGCAGGATCCGTCTGTAGCTATGGAGATGGAGAGGGTAGCTGGAATTTTGCATGAGGAATATGGCATTGATAGTCAGGTAAAAGTTAGTCCATGTGTTCATTGAATTTAATTTATTAAATTTCGATTTTAAAATGCAAGATTAACTAAATTTTTTTTATGATTTTAATAAAATTACAGCGTCACAGTTTTGAGACTGGATACACTGGCCCCCCACCAACCTATTTATGTAGTACACCTATCACTAGGGAATGTAACTAGTAAAAAATTATAAATTGATTGCATTTTAATAGCATTATTTTATGAATGGTAATTTAATATGCGATTTTGGATGTTGAACAGACTAATATTGGAGGTTTTGATGGAACACTTCCTAGTGGCGGTGGATTTACTCAAACCTTCACGCAGGTAATAGAATAAAGAACTTAGCTAATGAATCAAGTGCTTAATAGATTTGTGTAGTTTATATGCACATCATTGACTACGTCGAATATTTTGTTATTTTATTTTTAGTTGTTGCGAGATGATACACCTCTGAATGTGACGAGGGCAATGGATATTGGTGTGACATCTGCTATACAATCCTCGATGGCTTTGACAGAAGAGGTATGAGGAAAATTAGTAAATTTTAATTTACAATTTTTTCTATAGATGTTAGTTAGTGAAAAATCAAACCATTATTGATTCACGTAGTTTAATTTCTATTTGTATGGTTTACACAGGGATTGATCACACCTGAGCATGGGCGTGACAATATTTCCCTCATGGAGAGAGATCGTGAGATGGCTGTAAGTGATTATTTTGTCAAATATATTATGTTTTATAATGTAATTTCTATATATTCATATCTTTACTTCTTATTGTAACAGTTAAAACTTCACCATGAACTAAACCCTAGGAGGAGTAGCAGGAGCACTCCACAAGCACAACAAAAACAAGTGACAAACCTATCTCCATCCGAGCAAAAAGGAAAGGGAAATATTTTATTTCCAAGGCATTGAGAGCAATTACTTTTGATTCCAAAGTCCTTTGTTGTATGCCTACATGACAGTTTTGTACATATTTTTTATTTCACATATTTGACATTGTATGCCTATATGGCATTCTCGTAAGCCTATATGGCTATTATGTACTTATATTTCATACTTATATCGACATATATTGATGTATGCCTATATGGCTATTTGGTTAATATAAATATCTTTTATTGATGCCTATCCATATTTGCATTCTAAATTCGTGGTTCAATAGTTATGAGTTACATGTATTCAAAGGAAATTTCTATGTTAATACAAATATCTTTTATCGATGCTTATACTTATGTGATTGATGTATGTTTGTGTATGGGATCATAGTAATTTCTATTTGATGATGCTATTGTGTCTTTAAGGTTTATTTATTAAAGGGTGCATGAAACAAGTTTTATATCCTTAAAAATCTTTGAATTTCTTAAGTTTTTCTATTTGTCGAGTCTGGGCTCCGAGCCCGAGTCCAAGTCAAAATTTGTCTTATCAAGTCCAAGGTGAGTCCAAGTCTTGTAACAGTAGTGTGAACACATCGAGGAATAATGTATATGTTGATGAAGAGAGAACCCATCCTTGTTTCCAAAAAAACCATGGTATAGATATGGGTGGTCGAGATAAAACATCACTCTTCTAGATAGTTCGAACCATAATATTTCATGGCTGCAAATACACCTTCATTATGTGTGTTCTTGATCCTACTGAAGAAATGGTGGAACATGTTGTAGATCAAATATTGCAACCCTAAGCCCACAAGAAGGTTACTTGTCCCGATTTATGCAAATGTCTTTAAGATGTTCATCCTTCTTGAGTAATGCTAACCACTATCATCGGTTGCAATGCTTCTAATGGAAATTCAATTTGTTGCAATACCCAAAGGCTAGCAGGTTCATTCGCTCTAATACCACTGTAATGACTTGAGCTCTAGATCAATAGATTGTTGATTTATTTCTTATTGGATTGACAAAGGTTGTCATCCAATATTATTAAGATAGATAATGGAGTCCCCAAATTATAAATGAAATAAATTCTAAAAATGAAATCTAATTCAAATATTAATTTGATAATGAAAATTTGATAAATAAATATAATAGTTGTTTCTAATTAATCAATTAAAATAATGTGCTAGCTTTGAATATAAATCTTCCTATCATTGATATTTAGGCCTTGAGAATTGGGATGCCTTTCTTGATCGATACTTTGTACTCATGCATCTAACTTTGAGTCATTTCTGGATTATATGCTTGAAACGTATACTCCCATATTATAATTTTTTTCTCATATAGACCAATCCCACACTAGGTAATTCAATAATAAAAATAAGTCCACAAATTGATTACACTAATCTTCCCTTCTTATTCTCTTTTATACTTGAAAACTACACAATTGAATCCTGGTAGCAATATCACAATTTGACACATTGTAGAAAATACCTCCTAATTATCAGTTGATGAGCTAAAGGGGCTCTATAATGAATGCTTCATAAGGCACAACACTTGCTGAAGGTTTTGAAAATGGGGCTGCAAGCTAAGTGGGCTTAACCTTGGGGAAAAATCTTAGTGGTTAAGCGCTTGAGCTGGACTAGTACTGGGATGGGTGACCTCCTGGGAAGGCCTAGTGTCTCACCTCTGTGAGCATCACCTACATGCAATGAGTGCTAAGTGGTCCATTCATTATCATGAGAGATGGGTTCTTGTGAACTCATCCCTCTTTCAATCCATGTCAGCCTTGGTGTGTATATAGGAAGTTGGAGGTCGTACCAAGTACAAGATCAACAAGTTTGTATCAAAAATCTAAAAAATAGAGAATAGTGTGAATAATTCTTATCTTATCTTCTCCAAAAGTTCATCAACAACCTCCATTCAAGACTCTCAAGGCTTTACATAGTGTTTTACACCCTTATCTAACTGATCCATGCCCTCAACTAACTAAAAACCAAATTTCAAAACAAGTAACCGTTGCATTTCAAATTTGTTGCTTTAAGCAACTTACAAATTTGTAACTTTAGACTCCTCCAACCTAAGGGATCGATCCAGTGGAACATAGCTCAGAGATATTCCACATGTTTCAGTGCAAAAGAGGACCATGCCTAGTGTAAACATACCTATTTGGATGTGTTGGAACAGTCCACTTGGTCACACAAGTTGCACCACTTTGCAACTTTGCATTGCTTGCATTTGATGCTTTTTCCATCAAGTGAAAATCTGCCACCACGGGAAAACCATTCCGAGATAGAAAAAATTGAGAGAGGTTATTGTAGAGGGGCTCAACATGATCCTATAGGATTAGACAAGAAGTTTCTAAGCATCATGTTATCTGAATAATATCATGTTGAAGTTTGCAGCCATTTTGCACTTTGGACTCTTGAGGGATCGATCTGGTGGAACGTAGCTCAGAGCGATTCCACGTGTTTTGGTGTGAAACAAGACCATTTATAGCATAAAGATACCTATTCAGATGCGTTGGAATAGTTAGTTTGGTCATACGAGTTGCAGAGCGAAAGTTGCACCACTTTGCAACTTTGCACAACTTGAATTTAACACTTTTTCCATCAAGTGAAAATCTGCCGCCATGAGAAAACCAATCCAAGATAGCCAAAAATGAGAGAGGTTTTTCTATAGGGGCCCAACACCTTCCTATAGGATCAAATTAGAAGTTTCTAAGTGTAATGGTATCCAAGTATAACATGCTGAAGTTTGAAGCCATTTTGCACTTTGGACCCTTAAGGGATCGATCCGGTGGAACATAGCTCAAAGCGATTCCATGTATTTCGGTGTGAAAGAGGACCATGCATAGCGTAAATATACATATTCAAATGTGTTGGAATAGTCTGCTTGGTCACACAAGTTGCAGAACAAAAGTTGCACCACTTTGCAACTTTGCATTGCTTGCATTTGATGCTTTTTCCATCAAGTGAAAATCCGCCACCATGGGAAAATCACTCTGAGATAGCCAAAACCGAAAGAGGTTTTTGTAGAGGGGCTCAATGCAATCTTGTAGGATCAGATGAGAATTTTCTAAGCATCACGTTATTCAAGTAATAATATGCTAAACTTTGCAGCCATTTTGCACTTTGGACCCTTCAAGGATCGATCCGGTGGAATGTAACTCGGAGCGATTCCACGTGTTTTAGTGTGAAAGAAGACCATGCATAGCATAAAAATACCTCTTTGGATGTTTTGGAACAATTATTTTGGTCATACGAGTTGCAGAGCGAAAGTTGCACCACTTTGCAACTTTGCACAGCTTGAATTTGACATTGTTTCCATCAAGTGAAAATCCGCCCCATGAGAAAACCACTCCAAGATAGCCAAAAACGAGAGAGGTTTTTATAGATGGGCCCAATGCCTTATTGTAGGATCATATGAGAAGTTTCTAAGTGTAACGGTATCCAAGTAATAGCATGCTGAAGTTTGCAGCCATTTTGCACTTTGGACCCTTAAGGGATCGATTCGGTGGAAAATAGATCAGAGCGATTCCACATGTTTCAGTGTGAAAGAGGACCATGCCTAGCGTAAACATAACTATTCAAATGTTTTGGAATATTCTGCTTGGTCACAAGTTGTAGAATGAAAGTTGCATCACTTTACAACTTTGCACTACTTGCATTTGATGCTTTTTCCATCAAGTGAAAATCCACCACCATGGGAAAATCACTCAAAAATAGCCAAAACCGAGAGAGGTTTTTGTAGAGGGGATCAACTTGATCCTGTAGGATCATATGATAATTTTTTAAGCATCATGTTATCCAAGTAATAGCATGCTAAAGTTTGCAGCCATTTTGCACTTTGGACCCTTCAGGGATCGATCCGGTGGAACGTAGCTCAGAGCGATTCCACGTGTTTCAGTGCAAAAAAAGACCATGCCTAGCATACACATACCTATTCAGATGTGTTGGAATAGTCAGCTTGGTCACACAAGTTACATAATGAAAGTTGCACCACTTTGCAACTTTGCACTGCTTGCCTTTGATGCTTTTTATATCAAGTGAAAATTCGCCACCACGGGAAAACCACTCCAAGATAGAAAAAATCGAGAGAGGTTTTTGTATAGGGGCTCAACAAAATCCTATAGGATTAGACGAGAATTTTTCAAGTGTCACGGTATCTGAGTAATAGCATGCTGAAGTTTGCAGCCATTTTGCACTTTGGACCCTTAAGGGATCGATCCGATGGAGCGTAGCTCAGAGTGATTCCACGTGTTTCGGTGCAAAAAAAGACCATTCCTAGCATAAAATACCTATTCGGATGCATTGGAACAATTATTTGGGTCGTACGAGTTGCAGAGAAAAATTTGCACCACTTTGCAACTTTGCACCACTTTGCAACTTTGCACAACTTGAATTTGACACTTTTTCTATCAATTGAAAATTTGCTGCCACGAGAAAACCACTCTGAGATAATGAAAACTGAGAGAGGTTTTTGTAGAGGGCTTCAATGTGATCCTATAGGATCAAATGAGAATTTTCTAAGTGTCATGGTATCCAAGTAATAGCATGCTAAATTTTGTAGCCATTTTGCACTTTGGACCCTTAAGGGATCGATCCGATGGAACATAGCTCAGAGTGATTCTATGTGTTTTGATGTGAAAGAGGACCATGCCTAGCATAAACATACCTATTCGGACATGTTGGAATAGTCCGCTTGGTCACACGAGTTGCAAATTGTTTACATGACCTTTTTCACATTGTTTACATTTCAAAATTCAAAGTTTGCAAATTTTCCTATTCAAGGCATTTACAAAACAAGGTGCTACTACACTCAACATGAACTCAAACCTTACAATATTTGAGTATATATCATTATGTAATTAAATCTTATTACATGTCCTCAATCACTTCATTCTCACAAATCTTTTACAATGTCACTCATACATTCGAGATTCTCTTTAAATGTCTACATCATAGGTGCTCATTATGAGGTTAACTTCAAATGAGTAACTTGAGATTCCCTCGCTAAGCTTCACACGCTTTTTTATAATGGCTTGAAATCAAAATTAAGATTTGTCAAGATCATCAAAATAAGGATGTTGCATTGCTTTTTTGGCTGAGATTCTCTTTAATGGCTCTTAAATCAAAATTTTTTGCAACGAAAAATCAATCAATTTTTAGTAGTTTACTTACAAATATGCAAAGTAAAAGAGAAAAAGAAAGAGAATCCAAAATGAAAATGAAATAAAAATAGATGGAAGACACTTACAGATGTTGCATGCAGGCATCAAAATAAGGATGTTGCATTGCTTTTCTGGCTAACATTCTCTTGGATGGCTCATATATCTGCATTTTTTGCAAGGGGACACCAATCACTATAAAAGAAGATGATAGCATTGGAATCAAAAAAATTAATGTACATACAAGTATAAATTAATAAGAACCAATGTGCATATACTTACAAATTAATCCAACGAACCATCTAGGTTTGCTCTACTCTTTATTGTGTCAAGTATTGCCTCATAGTCGGACTGATGGACCTTCCATAACGTCTTGTTCAAAGGTCTACCCCAATATTTGGTCAAATGAACATTGGATGCCATGACAAGGTTCGAGTAATGAAGAATCTTACAATGCATGTCAAAGTCCTGAAATAGCCAATGTTTAACACTTGAATGTGGGTACCTTCTAAGCCATGTTCCAGTAACCACAACTAAGCCTGTAGGGTATTTGATGTTTTCTCCATTTATAACTGGGGCCTCCAAAAAAATTTTGGTCTCAACACAATGACACAAGTAATATTTTTTTCCCTCTTTATTGTCTTCATCTGCAATAACTGCATAAACATGCCCTGCATTGATATGTGCAAAAAACCTCTTGAAATTTGTCAACATTACGAATATAGTACAAAGTAAGATAACAATATGGAATTTAAACAACTAAGAAAGTAGATATATCATCTGGTTGAACTAGATCTAATGTGGTCAAATTTGATCGATGATTCCATCTGTGTCAGTTCCAATGTCGTCGGAGGGCGATACGTGTGAAGTGGGCTAAGATAACTTGTGAACCATTTGTCAACCCACTCCCCTAACTCACAATCATTCCAGACTTGCATTGTACATGAAGAACAAAAGCATTCCATATTTCATGTATTGATACTCCATGAACCTGCATTTGAGCTAAGAAAAGAGTGTACCTCACTCGATCATGTTAGTGTACAACAATCTCCATATGGTGCAATGTTAGTATCATCCATCAACAAAAAAAATCTATGAACTGAAGACGTACCTTCATTACCTGGACCCATCAAAGCATTATACCACTCGATGATTGATTTTGCATATGTCAACTTTATACTGTCTTTATACTTTAACTCTTCTCATGCTAATGCTCTTTTCACACATGCTCGTGCACCATCATGCTCCCCATTTCCATGTCCGGCCTCACAAAATTTCTACATATGTTGAACACCTATAATGGCATGCATCCTACACAACCAGTAGAACATGCATGAGTTCTTGAACTGTGTTGCACAGTTATCAGACCATATTATATGTTGATCATATTCTATGACCCTCTAAGCCAAACCATTGTAGAACATCTGGAAGCAACCTTGCACGAACTCTGGAGAATGTGTGCAATCATCACTAATGTAAAAGTGATACTCCCTCAATACCTTCCTTTTGTCATTTGTACTATCAGATGCATGAATGAATTCTATGTGCACAAATATCAAAACTTGTGTGGAGTTGTAATACTATGACTGCACCTCATGTTGTGGCTATAGAGTGTAGTTCTCTACAAATTCAACCACAAATACTATGCTTCCAACTAGAAAGGTGTCCTTGCATAGCTTGAACTACGTGTCCAACCATCAGGCTCTATGGGTATGCATTGCATACTCATATAGTATACTATCATGAAATGTGGTCATAAGCTGGTACACTAGAATCTTCTCAATAACCAAATCACACCTTTTTGCTTGAGACCCATCTTTTATAGAATATGCCACTGTTTTATACTTCTCGAACTCTACTAGTTTTTGTCCCACCTCATCTGTGCTTTCCATATGTTGACATACTGGCATATGTTGGAATCCACTGCAATGCTTGCATGAACCATCCAAGCATGTTGTCCTATAGAATATCTGGCCATCCTCTATTTCACATAATTTTTTTGATAAGAACTCTCTTGAAGATTTTGGTGGGGCTTCTATGCCACAATCCTCCAAAACATCGTTAGTATGCAAATCTAAACATATAGAACGATAAACATCATAATGGTTAGAAAATTCAATATGTAGTCTACAACAATAAGCAGTGTGTGTGTGATTTATCTCGACATAAAAAGGTTTAAGTAGTTCAAAAAATATTTGAGAAATACTAATTTGAGGATAATCATTTTCAAATTTTTGAAAAAATTGGGTTTGAGTCATATCCAAAAAATTCTTTGGATGTGGCTCACGATTTCGACTACCGATTTTCCTTCTTACCACATCCCTTTGATTCAGAGATGGCCTTGTGTTATTCTTCCAGTACTCTTCAATTAGTGTTCTCAAGGCTTCGACAACTTCTTTATCTTTTTGTGATACTCTCCCTGAGAATTCCCATAATTCATTTGTATCATTGCCCTCAATTCTTTGCCGCCTTTCAATGGCTCTTGATAAAGTCTTTCTACTAATTCTCATTTGTTCACTAGTCCTTTTAATTAGACGATCTCTCTTTGTTTGACAACTTACTAAAGTCGATGTAATGACATATCAGGTGACATTACTATCCTTTGAGCGTGAGGTCTTACCCACACTCTCATAAGAATCCATTAGATTCTTCACAATAGTGTCTTCACTCGATGCATTTGATGTTCTCAACCCAAGAGTCTTCATGATGTTCCTATACTTTACACCATGCATCATTTCAACAAATAGTTGACATCTTCCAGCCTCACTTAACCTTTCAAAGAATCATTCCCAAATCTTATCGACATATCTTCTACAAAGTGCATGGTGAAATATTACCTTCCATGTGCTGCAAAATCCCATCATCAATATTAATCAAATACTTTATCTTTCTACCCAAAATTATTGAAGGTGTTCTCCTAGGTACATACATCTCAACATTCGAAAATTCATCAATATTTAATTGAGTTGGGCTAGATTTCATACCTTCAATCAAGGGTGGATAAGAAGACATACCTTGAGGTTCACATGGGGATGATGGCATACCTTCTTCGTCAATTTTGAGTGATGATGTACACTCAACTTGATATGTGTTGGATGGTGTCCAACAATATTCACTTGTGGTACATGGTGTCCCTCCATATTCACTTGTAGTAGATGGTGTCCATCCATATTCACTTGTGCTAGATGGTGTCCCTCCATATTCGCTTGTGCTTAATGGTGTCCCTTCATATTCACTTGTCGTAGAGGGTGTGTATCCAACTATGGTATCTGAATCTGTCTTACGATGATGCTTTTGCATTCGTGTTTGTTGTGTTGCCAATGCTTGTTCTCTTTTTGACGGTTGAGGTTCCTCTAAAATCAAGTTGTTTTCATCAATCGTTTCCAATTTATTCTTTTCACGATATTCCGCCACCCGAACTCTCTCCTTTTCTTTCAAGGTTTCGTTCTCTTCATCTGTTAGTTTCTTCTTTGTCTTTTTCCTCGGCATGGCGGATAATTTTATTTGTACCATGGTAATGAGATGAATATTAGTTCCTAAAAAATGTATCCATTCAAGTTAATTGAAAAATATATTTCATTGAAGGCTTCATTTAAATAATACTTACAATCATCGTGTACAAAATTTAACCTAGCATGTAGACAAATGTGTACAAACTATGGAAGCACTAGGCTGGCCAGAGCACATTTCTAACTAAAAGTGAATAACCATGATGGCGATTCTAAAAACTAATGAGTGAATGGCATTGTGAGTGTTTGATAAGTTTGTGGTGTAGGAGGACCTTGACAATCTATGCTTCCATTTTGAAATTTGATTCAATTTTGGGTATCTTCACGTTGTAAGAGGGTCATTAAAGACATTTTCCATGTACCGATTATATGACCTTTCAAAGGTGGTTGTTTGTTAGTTATAGGCACTGGGGGGAGTTTTTTTTCACTGAAAAATGTTTAAACAACCTCTATTTTCTCGAAGGGAGGATTTTTGTTCATTTTGAAATTCATTTTTTTGATAAAAAAAATGTTGGTTTCCAAAAATTCACTGGTTTTTTTGTACTTTCATGCACTTGTACGGATATATAGAACCTCCCCTTGATAGAAAAATAATATAATATTGTAGGAACATGTCTTAACTCTCTAATTCATCAGTTCTAAGGGCTTAACAATACATTTGAAGGGAGCAATTGATAATTTTCGGAAACTACTCATTTCAAGCCAGTCAAGGGTTTGAGTAGGACTTAATTATGAAATGACCATCCCACCTACTATTATGATTTTTTTCTCAGTGGGATGGCATGTACATTGTTATATTAGGGTATTTTATTGTTTAACATGCCTTGTAATGAAACTAATGATAATATGATGGGGTTCTTATATTGAGACAAGCACTTTTCCATGAGAATTTGAGGAACCAAGGAGTGATTTTGAAAAAGTGTTGAAGGAGTGGTCTACGTAATGAAATTTTGACCTTGTGCAGGGTATTTTGAAGATTTTTGATGCTTTGGAATGGTCTGGGAAGGCCCAGGTATAGGAGATTCTATTAACCCTCCCTCTTTGCATTGAAAAATGGGGTCTTTTGTAGTGGAAGCCTATTTGAGCAAGTAAGGTCCTAAGACCTAGAAAATATCTTGTTTTTCAACCTAATTAAATACTATTTTTAGGTTTGGAAGTCTGGTGTGAGGATCTAAGGGTAGTTCCTTTGTAAAATTGGCCTACTTGGAGGCCTAAAATAGTGACAAGGTTAGTTTTCTTAATGTTTTCCCAAAGGAGTCATGTGATGGGTTAAGGTATGTCTTACAAATCTGAAATAGGTGCTAGAATCATTCTTTTATTTTCTTGGTGTTTTGGAAAGTTTTGGAGTTAAGGGCCCAAAACTGGTTTTGCACAGTAACTAGATTCCAAGGGTGAAATGTGGGAAATAGTGTTTATGTTTTTTTTCCATCTTGGAGGAGTTTTGGGATTGGTCCATTAGGAATTTTTAATCTTGTTATATGCATCTTGAAGGAAATTTGACGTCTTCAATGGTTTTGGGTCCTCTAAATCTGCATAAAAAATCAGTATCACAGTCTGAAGTGTGTGCATGGTTTGGGAGATACATGTGACAGTTTGCAAATGCTTGGCTACTAGTAATGTGGATAATGAACAAAGGAACTAATTTTTTGTGTAAGGTTAGACTTCTAAAAGGTTTCATTTTTGTTGTACTAACTCAAACAAATATTTATTAAGAAAATAATGGTTTGGTTGTGCCTTAAGAATTATAGTTTGTGTTTGTAAACAATGGTGTTATTATGGAAGATTTAAAACAACTTGTGAATGACATAATCATTGGTTGATGTTTTGAGGAACCTAGTTGATTGTAATCAGTTATTTTCAAGATTCTCAAGATGTTTTGAAGGTCCTTAAAAGGAATTGGGAACTCTTAATGCTAATTTGAGTTTGAGTATACAAATCAAATGTTTTGTGAAGGGAAATATAGTTGAATAAGTGTGTCAAGAAAGATGTTGATTTATTCCTTCGTAGTGTATCAGTTTGTGCAGAGGTATTGGAAGGTGTTTGGACCCTTCGGAGGAATGGGAGAGGCTTGGAGTTGTATTAAAGGATGAATTTTGGTGAATGGTTCTGAGTTTCTGTTCAACTTTATGCTATGGTACAATCAATTTTATGATGGTTAATCTATTTTTTTGAGTCTAACAAAGAGTTGAAATGAAGTTCTAATGTTTTGATGAAAATATGATTGATTTTATTTGTTGATCTTCTTCAAGTTAATTTAGGGTCAGAAGTACCCTTGATGATTTGTGGGTCCTGGTAGATTTTCTACATCAAGTGTAAAATAGTAATTGGCAAGTGTATATAATTGTGTATATAATGGTAATTTAAAATGTGCATTGACAACCTAAGGTTATAATGACAAACAAAAATGAAAGAAAATTTGTAAAGACTTCACATACCTAAAAAATAAAACTTTCAAATGGATGAGTTCAACCCAATTGTGTACCCTTATCTTCTTCTTTCTTCAAACTCTACAACAATTTGACTTGTTCAAAATCTTGTTCCCCTCCAAACTTCAATTATATATCAGTTTTCAATAGAATTCAAACTTCAATTGATATTATATGTCTTTCAATGTGGAAACTCTGATATTTCATGCAAAGGTCATAGAAAGATCATGGAAAAGGTGATGGAATATGAAAAAAATGCTTGCACACTTCACAACATCATCAAAAAATTGCTTTTTGTCAGAGCATGCACAAAACCAGGGGAATATGCAGACTGTGGGCCTTGAAATCACAACTATATAGAGTTTTTTACCATTTTATTGGAGTACAACACGCACTCACGTTATAACGTGAGCGCGTTATGTGAAATATGGTTTTCTTAGTATATTTTTTTCTCCCTCTTTGTCTTTACTCTCTATCCTAATTTTATAGTTGTCCCTTGCACCCTTATAGTAGAGGAGATAGAGGTGAGTGTGTGTGTGTGTGAGAGAGAGAGAGAGAGAGGTAGAGGGAGAGTGGGAGAGAGGGAGAGGGAGAGGGAGAGGGAGAGAAAGAGAGAGTGGGAGAGAAAAAGGGAGAGAGGGATGGAGAGGGAGTGGGAGATAAATATGGAGAGAGGCAGGGAGAGGGGGATAAAGAGAGAGTGGGAGAGAAAGAGTGAGGGAGGGAGAGGGAGTGGGAGAGAATGATGGAGAGAGGGAGGGAGAGGTAGAGGGGGAGAAAGAGAGAGTGGGAAAGAAAGAGGGAGAGAGGGAGGGAGAGTGGGATGGGGAGAAAGAGATAGCAGGAGAGATGGAGATAGAGAGGGAGGGAGAGAGGGGGAGAGTGGGAGAAAGAGATAGTGGAAGAGTGGGAGAAAGAGAGAGTGGAAGAGTGGGAGAAAGATAGAGTGGGAGGGATAGAGGGGAAGAGTGGGAGAAAGAGAGACCCTCAACCCTCAACCCTTAAACCCTAATCCCTCAACCCCTATACCCTCTTAATCCCTCAACCCTAAACCCTCAACCCTTCAACCCTAATCCCTCTACCCCTATACCCTCTTAATCCTTGAACCCTCAACCCTCAACTCGTAAACCCTAATCCCTCAACCCCTATACCCTCTTAATACCTCAACCCTCAACCCTTCAACCCTAATCCCTCAACCCCTGTACCCTCAACCCTTGAAACCTAATACCTCTACCCCTATACCCTCTTAAACATTGAACCCTCAACCCTCAACCCTTCAACCCTAATCCATCTACCCCTATTCCCTCTTCATCCCTCAACCCTAATCCCTCTACCCCTATACCCTCTTAATCCTTGAACCCTCAACCCTTAAACCCTAATCCCTCAACCACTATACCCTCTTAATCCCTCAACCCTCAAACCTTAAAACCCAATCCCTCAACCACTATACCCTCTTAATCCTTCAACCCTCAACCCTTCAACCCTAATCCCTCTACCCCTATACCCTCTTAATCCCTGAACCTTGAACCTTGAACCCTTGAACCCTAATCCCTCAACCCTCAACCCTCAACCCTTAAACCCTAACCCTTAACCCTATACCCTCTTAATACCCTCAATCCCAACCCTCAACCCTTCAACCCTAATCCCTTTACCCCTATAATTAACCTTGAACCCTCAACCCTTCAACCCTAATCCCTCTACCCCTATACCCTCTTAATCCTTGAACCCTCAACCCTTAAACCCTAATCCCTCAACCCCTATACCCTCTTAATCCTTGAACCCTCAACTCTCAACCTTTCAACCCTAATCCCTCTACCCCTATACCCTCTTAATCCTTGAACCCTCAACCCTCACCCCTTAAACCCTAATCCCTCAACCCCTATACCCTCTTAATCCTTGAATCCTCAACCCTCAACCCTTAAACCCTAATTCTTCAATCCCTATACCCTCTTAATCCTTGAACCCTCAACCCTCAACCCTAATCACTCTAACCCTATACCCTCTTAATCCCTCAACCCTCAACCCTAATCCCTCTAACCCTATACCCTCTTAATCCCTCAACCCTCAACCCTCAACCCTAATCCCTCTAACCATATACCCTCTTAATCCCTTAACCCTAAACCCTAAACCCCTATACCCTCTTAATACCTCAACCCTCAACCCCTAACCTTTAAACCCTAATCCCTCTACCTCTATACCCTCTTAATCCTTGAACCCTCAACCCTTCAACCCTAATCCCTCTACCCCTATACCCTCT
>CM021104.1:477216344-477364527 GCA_007115665.2 Sequoiadendron giganteum
TCCCACTCTCCCCCACTCCCTCTCTCTCCCTCTCTCTCCCTCTCTCTCATGTCTCTCCTTCCCACCCCCTCTCTCTCTCAGGTCTCTCCCTCTAGCAACCTACCTAGGTAACTCTCTCTCTTTTTCTCTCTCTCCTCTCTCTATCTATCCCTCCAACTCTACCTAGATAAGTCCCTCTCAATCCACCCCCTCTTTCTCTACCTCTATCAGGTCACTCCCTCCCACACCATCTCCCTCTCTCAGGCCTCTCACTCACTCTCCCTCTCTCTCCCACTCCCTCTCTCTCACAATCCCTCTCTCTCTCACACTCCCTCCCTCTCACACTCCCTCTCACTACCTATCTCTCAAGTATCTCCCTCTCACCCCCCTCACACTCTCAAGTCTCTCCCTTTGGCACCCTACCAACATAACTCTCTCTTTCTCTCCGTCTCTCTCTCTCCCTCTCCCTCAATTCTCTCTCTCCCACCCCCCCTCTCTCTCTCTCTCCATCCCTCTATCCCTCCCACCCTACCTAGCTAAGTCCCCCTCACTCCAACCCCTTCTCTCCCATTCCCTCTCTCTTAAACTCTCACTTCCACCCCCTCTCCATATCTCTAGACTCTCTCTCTCTCTAAATTCTCCCTCCATCTAAAGACATACATACAAGCATAATACATATGTACATATAATCTTACATCCATACAAGCATACATACATACATACATACATGACATACATGTATATACAAACATACAAATATACCAGCATAAATTCAATATATTGTCATTTAACATAAAGGAAGATATAATGCAAGCGCATTATAACACGCTTGCGTTATGTCCTTGTTGACATGTTCCCCACAGAAGTAAAAACCATGTGAAAAGTGAGATATAATGTGAGCACGTTATAACGCGCTCGCATAATATCTTGCTTTGGGAATTCCCGAGCCTTAGGCTTGGTATTTTCCTTGGAATACCAACCCAAAGGTTTGGAAGGCATTCCCAACGACCAAAGACGTGTTTTTAAAAAATCCACCATATTTCTCATAATCGAGTTCGTGCTCACCATCAGGATTGCACGTGGTTCAATATCAAAAAAATAAAACACATGGGTAATGTTGGGTTATCTCTTAGCTATCCAACGATGTAATTTTTTTCACTTTATGAAAATGTTAAGTCTTTCATCCATAATTTATTTTATCTGTATGTATTGTTTTTGCCAAAAAATAGTGTTTGGTATTTTTTTCATTATAAATTAACCGTTCATCAATTTTTCAAATAAATTACATTTTTAGAAACAAGACTCCATTCTACAAAATTAAAAAATAAAAAATAAAAAAAATCAATTAGTTTCCAAAATTTGTAGGGGTAGCACGGCCAAAATTCTATTTTTCAGGAAATGTCCACTTCGCAAATTAGTAAAAAATCAAATATTCATTAAAAAATTATCAGAAAAATTATTCATCAACTACATATTGTTAGCTAACTTTTGACCGTTTCGATTTAAAAAATACTAAAAAAAATTCACTGTACGAGGGTCGTACAAGAGTTGCTATGTTATGTTTTTCTGACAAAAACAACACCAATTTGTGTACATCCCTCATTTGAACCCCTTAATCTCAACCATTTTCAAAATAAATTAATAGTTTAGAAAGTAGACTCAGAGCACTTGAATCCTTCTTTTTGTTCCATCTCAAAATTTTGAGTCTAAGTATCCTCAATTTCATGTCCAAGGTCAGTATTTCCTGATTTCACAAAAAAACTATCCACTTAAGTCCCCTTTTCGGGAACCATCTTGGTGCACTTACCCTATATATATATATATATATATATAATAAATTTATATATATATATATATATATATATATATATATATATATATATATATATATATATATAATTGTATACATAAATATATAAAATTATATATATATATAAATGTATTTTAAATAAATGCATGCAAATGCACAAATTAAATATTTTAAAATGAAATGATTATGAAAGAGGAAATTGATTTTTAAATTGATGAAGTCGGGAATTGAATTAAACAATTAGATTTAACTTATTGTTGATTGTAAAAGAAATTGTATTAAGTTAGAAATGATTTGAGAAATGTGTTATTGTGTTTTTCTTGATATGGAAATTGGATTTAGGAAATCCTAATGATAGGTTATAATACTAGCTTGAATTGCTTATTTAATTATGGTTTCTTATGTTCACGTTGTTGGGGAAATCGGTTAGTTGTGTATGTAATTCTTCCAGATGATGTTATTTTATGAGGGGGTTGTTGTGATTTATGGTTCAAACCTTTTATTTCCCTTGGGTAGTGCACTTGCTTGTTATTCAATATAAACACCCGATTACTACGAACGGGATGTGTTGCCTCTTATATTTTGGATTGGGATTTAATATCCATTTTGTGCACTTTGTTTACCCTTGGGCTTTGGATTAGATCCTTGTGTTTTCGGTAGGGGAGTGGCTCTCAATGGGGGCTGACACACAAAGTGGTGCCAGGATAACTCATGTGATAGTTAGCTAATTAAGTAGAAATTAAATAAATGTGTTAGGGGAAAGGGTAGCTATAAACACTTAACTAAATAATTGTACCTCGCTCATAGGCTCAAGGGCTTGTTTAGACTTGGGATGAGACGGGAAGGCCTGGAATGCCAAGATCATTATCTTGTCCCTTTGAAAGATATTTGATTCTGCATCGATTTGCATGTGGAGCCGAGGATTGTGAGAGGCTACTATGATAACCCAAGATGGGGATCGGAGCTTAGGAAGATCTTCCAAAATAACCCATGCATCTTTGTGATGACACTCCTCCTATGATAACAGTTGTTTTATTCAGATGATGTACTTGATTATTTTACTCTGGAAGCAATGTAACATTTATGTACATGTATTGTTCTTGTATGGTTTAGTCTTGTGATTGTCTGTGTATTGAGGTTGTTGGTTTTGTATAGGAATCCTTTTTACTATCTCCTAGCATGGGGGTGGGCCTTCGGGTACCACTTGGTTGGGTGGAACATGCACCTTACACCGTTGGGGTTCCATTTTATGTTCATGATGGTAGGATCTTCTAGTTTGGAGAGCTCGCGTGTTCCTGTTACTTTACACCATTTCTTATGTTCTTTTGGATCAGTTGGATGTAATTGTATATGTACTACTCCTCATTTTTATTCGAGGAGGATTCGTGTATCATTGTAATTGTAACATTATTGTATGATCTACTTGGAAATGATTCTTGTAACTGTTATTTGGAATGAATGAAATCTATGAATGATTCTTTAATGTACTTTGTATCTTATGGAATGTGTTTTATATTATTGGATGTATGTTTTTTATTTCATGAGTACTATTTATATGCTATGGATTAGTTTACTTTGTGTGTTATGGGATTCAAATATAAGCATTGTCGTGTACCTTAAAGGATGTATGTGTTAAGTGTAGTGCACTTTACTTATTGTTAATTACACTTTAAAAGAAAAAAGTTATGCTTTCGTTGTGTTTTGCATCATCCTCTAGGGTTACGTGGCGGGGCATTACAATAATGCTACACAAGAATAGATTGTGGACATCTTCACAAAGCCTCTTCCAAAAGAGACTTTTGAGTACCTTAGGTAGAAGTTGGGGGTGGTACCCTCTTCATACAATAAATAAGGAGATATATTATATAGGGGGGCTCATCACTACACTACCTTGCAAGTTTGAGGATTCATTTTCTATTGATGTCAAAGGGCCCAGATAAGTAGAGAAAGGGAGAGTTGCAGTAAGGGGGAGCAGTATATTCATTCACAAATTATTTCTTAGCAAGGTTGTCATCAATGTCAAAGGGGGATATTTTTAGAAAAAAATTTGTCATTGATTTCAAAGGAGAGATGAACAGGATCGATGTTATCTTGTCATTGCTATCAATGGAGAAGTAATGTTGAAATTAAATGCTAAAATAAAAATAAAATAAAATATTTATTAAATTTTAAATATAATTTTTTTGGTTTATTGGGTTGGCCACCTCATGTATCTTTGGCGCCCAAATTTATTGTAAAATAAAATCTACTTAAATACAAAATCATAGCTCCTACATTTTGAGATTCACCCTCCCTGATTAGGTTGACCCTGTAAGGAGATTCACCCATCTTGAGAAATAAATCAAATTAAATGCTATTGTTGTTATTAGAGTTGACCCCTCTTGATATGGTCGCCCAAAATTGGAAAAATGTTAAATAAAATAAATTTATTTTTTGCACATGTAGTCTTGGAGAGTTTCCTCTCTTAGGTGAAGGGGTGCATGTGTGGAAAGGAAGGTAATTTTGAATTGTAAGAAGCAATAATTTAATGTGATATTTTTATACGGGAGCATAATTGAAGGAGTTAAAAATCAAGGTTTATGAGTAGATTATTTCAAAGAAAATTTGAGAAAATTGATGAATCATATTTGAGGAAAATTTATAGAAAATTTTGAAAGTGATTGAAAACATATTTGGTATAGGAGTTATATAATCTATCTAAGAGGAGAATTGTAGCAAAATTGAGGAAGATTGAGATTACTCTTCAAGAAGACTAAGATTTTTTTTTTTTAAGAGGTCGGTGCCTATGAAGATAGGAAGAGATTGGTGTCTTCAGTAGGTTGATGCCTACTAAAGCTATAAGAGAATCAATAAAGAAATATCTTTATGTGGTTTTAGATCCTGAAATGATTTCCACATAAATCTTGTGTTCTTGATTGTTGGTGTTGTGTGATTGATTTCATTATGGTTAATTAAACCAAAAAGTTAAAAATACTATCTTCTATTGATTCACCCCCCTCTCAGTATAAGTGTGATATCATCAAATGTGAAATGGCTATACTTGTGGGAATTTGCCAAGAGTCTCATACATCAACTTAGTGTTTCACTTGACAACAATTAAAATAAAACTTGACCCTT
Source organism: Sequoiadendron giganteum (assembly GCA_007115665.2). Taxonomy (NCBI): domain Eukaryota; kingdom Viridiplantae; phylum Streptophyta; class Pinopsida; order Cupressales; family Cupressaceae; genus Sequoiadendron; species Sequoiadendron giganteum. The sequence continues at coordinate 477,221,251 of CM021104.1, forward strand.
TTTTTATCATTTCTAAATATCCTTTTTGTAGAAGTTAAATATATACCTTATTTAATGGATTACACCATGATGAAATTGATACAATTTTTATTTTTTGATGGGTAGCTACGAGGTGGGTGAATAATTATATTTTTTGTTTCTTTTATTTTACCCTAGGTATAAGTATTAATTTATTTTCTCCATCCAAACACATAAATTTAGTCACATCAACAATCACCCTTAAAAAATTCAATTATGTTTTACTTTAAGAATCAATCTAAAATTATTATGAGATAAAAGTATTCCTAATGTATTTTATTTTCATGATCCACTCAAGAATTTTTTTATTTTGAGTTGGGTCTGCTAATGGTGAAAATAAAATGCCTAGTTGAATATATAATGGGTACAAATAAATAAAAGTATAAAATGTTATTGAAAAATAGCTACCTAGAATGTGTGGTTAAAGGTGGGGATATTTTAATAGGAACTGTGTACTAAGAGTATTATTTAAGATTATATGATCAAAGGCAATATATAACACGTTTACTAAGTGAATCCGTTAGTCATGTTTAACACCTACTCTTAGCTTGTTTGCTTTAACAAATATGACAAGATCTTTTGTTACCATTTAGCATGGGAATTGTCCATAATAACATACCCCACTTCACATTCAACCTTTCCAAACTGAAACACCCAAATTTCATTTCATTCCTCTTCATTTGACAACCTTAGACACCATCATGTGCAATTGCATCCTCAATGTTCAATTTTTTTTCTAATTTTGGTGTCAATCTATTTTTGAAAGGAAGTCAAGTACACGAAAAAAATTCCAACACCAATCTATTAGAGGAGAGAATGTGCGAATTTCTACAGTTTCAAACCTTTATTCAATTACAATAAAGAAGATGCACATACCAAGTAAAGATAAACAACATCAAAGATACAATAAAACCACATAACACCAAATATATGTGGGAAAAACCCTTTTATGAGAAGAAAACCCACACTCCAAAAGCTTGAACAATGTATTCTCTATAAATAATCGGTTACATTACACTTGCAATGCAAGCTTCTACAAGAGTTTTAATGTGTTACAATTCTGAAATAAATCCAGCAACATAACGGTATTTCAACACAACATACTACATACAACTCCAAAACACAAGTGCTCAATATATAGGAGTTACAATGCATAAACTAGACATTTCTAAATCAACTACCGAAGGCTGAAGATGCAACATGAAAAGTGTCGAAAGTAAAACCACTACACATAACGATAAGTTTCCAATTGTCACCACATGCACTACAACTGCCAATTGTCACTAAACTTAACTTGCACATGCAAACCTGTATTTGCCAAAAAATAATTACACCTCAAAAACTCACATTCCATGCAAACTCCACACGAAAATAGAAAATACTTCATGCACAATTCCACCTGTATATGCAACTTTCCAACTTGACTCCTCTCCGAAAATAGAAACTTATACAAAGAAGTGTGAATACTCAACTATTAATTGGCAGTCGGCATCGGTATCCATCTATTCTGGATTCAACAGAAACGCGCAAAGAAGTGCGAATAATGTTATAATCAAAGCCATGCCAGTCGAGCGTATATGTTTTAGTGCTTCAAAGCATTTGTTCTCAACTAAAGTAGACCACACATAAAAAAAAAATGCCCGCATCTCGCGACGCTTTCAACACCACAGTCCCCTCCGCACAGCTGCCATTACAATATATATTCTATTTATAGACGTGCTAAGCGAGAGCTTTGGAACACCAATTTGAAAAACATTATTATAACTAATCTGTGAGCAGTAAAATCGAAATCCTAGCAGCATAGTGAGATGGCTCAGAACCTGTTACAGCACAGTGTGGTAAGAGTCGCTCGGGATGGTAGCGCTCAGTATAAAAGCGTGCAAGAAGCCATTGATGCAGTTCCTCTCCAGAACACAAAGCGTGTGGTGATTGAGATAATGCCCGGAGTTTATGAGCAGCCTATCTATATTCCCAAAAGAAAGAATTTCATCACACTGCGAGGATTTTGCCCCGAGAAAACCATATTGACTTGGAATAACTGTGCTACTCGAATCAAGCACCCTCAGGTTTTTACTCTGAATTTTATATCACATGCACAAATTTAAGATGTTAGATTTTCCTAGTTCATAATAATTTAGTATATGTCAATTTTAGATTTAACTGTTTAAGATTTTTGTAGCGGTTATTCTCTTTTAATTTTCTATTATTTTATAATAGATTGTAGAATATGATCCAGATCATTGATGCAAAAGAAATCTTATACGATTGAATCTAAAAATGGCACACTATTCATTAATGAATTCTTAATCTTGTAAATTAAGTGGGTTTAATTTTGAAGAAACTCCATGGTTAAGCATGCTTGAGTTGGAATGGTGCAGTTGGATAATGATGCAAGTGTGGAGTGTTTTTGAAGTAGAAAATCTAAATTAGTTTTTAATGTTTTTGACAACTTTTAATAGATAGTAATTTCCATGTTTTTAAGTGTTTTAATTGCTTTAAAAGCTATGCATGAAAATGAAAGTTTATCTATAAGGGTTGTGATTTCTATAAAGAGATTCTCATGTTGTTTAGTTTGTAAGCTTGAGAAAATCTTCTATATTGAGGCATGATGTAATCTAATTCTGAAATTGATCGAATGAAAGATTTATATTTGTGTGTTACACTATTTTGTGTTTACAATTTTTTGAGTTTATTATCTGTGTTTCAAAAACTACAAGTACTGGGATCAATGACCTCCTAGAAAAGATCCAATGCTTCACCTCTGTGAGTATCACCTAGATGCAATGATTCTTATGTGGATCATTTATTATCATGATTCATGAGAGATGGATTCTTGTGAACCACTACTCATGAAATATAGATCAATGAATTTAATTAAAAAAATTAAAGAAGACCATTCATTATCATAAGAAATGGATTCTTGTAAATCATTATAAAACATGAATCAATAAATTTGATTAAAAAACTAATGATTGAATCCTAATAACAATATGATAATTTTTAGATTTTATTTTGCATTGGTATATGCAGGATGAGAGAACTATTGGGACTGGAACATTTGGCTGTGGAAGTGTAATAGTGGAGGGGACGGATTTCATTGCCCAAGGGATTACATTCGAAAATTCAGCACCGCAGGTATGGGAAAACAAGCTAAATTTAGTTTTCTGCTGTCAGATAATAGAGTGTTTACGCTGCATACAAAAATAGTTTACGTGGTGAGGTTCTGAACTGGCATTGATTTATGACAGGGATCGGGGCAAGCTGTTGCTATCAGGGTTTCGGCCGATAGATGTGCTTTCTATAACTGCAGATTTCTGGGTTGGCAGGTGATAATTTTCATTTTGTTAAAAAATAATGTTGTGTGTTATATTGTATTAACCTATTTTTCAATCTTTCCAAATCTACCTTTAGGTTCAACTTAATAATATATTAAAATTATTTATTAAAAAATAAAAATAAAGTTTTTAGTGGATAAATTATATATAGTGTGAAATTTGAATTTGTAATAAGTTTCTTCAAGTAATTATTGAGTCAAAAAAATCTTATTTATTATATAAAAATCAAATAACTATTGATTTGTCAATTAGATGGGAAATTCTATTTCTATTTGAATATTTTTTGTCAATTTGATGGTAACTTTCTATTTTCATTTGTATTTCTTTATGTTTTAAATATGCATACAAATACTTCAAAATAGATAATACCTAATTTCTTTAAGGAAAAAAAATAGGATTTTCTAAGTTTATTTTATTCCATTAATTATCATTTATTATTAATTGTTTAATCCAACCATATGACATCTATATGACAAACATGTACTCTCTAACATATTAACAAATATATAATTTTCTATTGATGTAATCCTTGCATCTCCTTTAGATGCAAGTGCTATTATATAATGTAGGGTTATATATTTAAATAAGATATCAAGTAAATGAAAAATAAAATTTTCACTAATATTTAATTTATTAATAATCTAAAATTCACTTTTATCTTTAAAAAAAAAAATTATTAAAAAGAGAAAATGCAACCCTTAGAGTTAGTTGAGGTCAATTTAAGGAAATGCATACACATATGCATTATATAACTTAAGTAAAATAATGATTAAGAGGATGGAGCTAAATGGATGTAATTAATATAAATATTTATTACTTTTAGAAATAAGAAGGATAGACTATTTAGTTCTATGACTGAAGAGTGGGTGTTAAATGGATAAAATTGTTAGTGTTTCTTAGATCAGATCATAAACAGAAAGTACTTAAAAATATTGCAACACATAAGATAATAAACACAACAAGATACCTTGGGAAAACCCTCCTCTTGAGGGAGAAAAACCCAGCAAATAATCCTCTTATATAATATAGAACAAGAGCAGAAATCTGCTTACAACTCAGGCCCAACAATGGCCAATAATAGGTGCAATGAAGTTGCACCTCTCCTAGATGCAGAAGATACAAATGAATATGTTCTTCCTTGAAATCGGACTGCTGCTATAAAAGTGCGAACTCCTTCTCTAGATGCAAATATGCTTGATGAACTTGAATGAATAAATGACAAGGAGTGACCTTGTATATATACAATTGAGGCACCTCCTCAATTAGGTCAGCTCCCTTGGAAGAATATATAAATATATTAATTACAATGTAGGTCGGCCCAATGAATAAACAAAACATGCGAACCATTATAGGGTCGACCCTTTTATGTTTATCATACATTAGCAATATAAATTAAATAGCTAGAAGGCTATCATTTAATTTATGCTATCTCCTTGAAGTGTGTGTGATGGAAGTGCAACCCTAAGCTGCTTATAACATCAACACTCCCTCTCAGTTAAGGATGATACTTCCACCTGCACATGACACATCATCTCAATGCAAAAACAAATAAGATATCACCTCATCGTGATATCAACCATCATGGCTACCTCCATAGATGGTATGTACAAGTTCTCATCACTTAATGTGATGTTGTCACCTCAATGTGACTTTCACCATGGCTCCTTTAGAGGGTGAAACACAAGTACAAGTAAATCATCATAGATTCCCTCACATGATGTTGTCATGGAGTCACACACATGACATCCACCATGGCTCTCCCAGAGGGTGGAAACAAGGGCTTTCACCTCAAATATCGAAGAGAAATGCACTACCAAGGGCTTGCACCTCAAATCTCTCTCAATAGAGAAATGCATTACCAAGGGCTTACACCTCAAATCTCTCTCAATAGAGAAATGCATTATCAAGGGCTTACATGTCAAATCTCTCTCAATAGAGAAATACATTATCAATTTTAAGGATCGCTGATACTGAGACTCCTTCTCAATCAAGGCTGCATTCTCCATCATACCAAGCTTTTCTCGAAAGTACACAAATTTGATCTTGGAGAGAGGCTTGGTGAGAATGTCTGTCATCTACTCATCAGTGCTAATATACCTCAACTGTATAGCTTTCCTTAGTACCATATCTCTAATATCATGGTACTTGATCTCAACATGCTTTGTTCTATCATGAAACACTGGATTGACAGAAAGCTTTACACATCTTTGGTTATCACAGTGTATAATGGTAGGCTCCATTGATTGTCCAAACAATACTGCAAGGAGCTTATGAAGCCACATTGCCTCACGAGTTGCCACACAAGCTGCAATGTACTCTTCCTCAGTTGTACTCAAAGCCACTGAAGATTGTTTCCTGCTACACCCAGAAATCATAGCAGTACCCAAACTGAAGCAACAATCGGAGGTACTCTTCCGATCTGAGACACATCCTGCCCAATCAGAATCAGTAAATCCATGCAGCTCCAAATCCACACCTAAAGAATATCTCAACCCATATCCAATTGTGCCATGTAAATATCTTGGGATATGTTTAGCTGCAACAAGATGCATTTGCCTTGGTTCACACATAAACTAGCTAAGTGCACTCACTGCATAGCAGATGTCAAGTCTAGTGTTAACTAGATACATCAATGAACCAATCAACTGCCTATACATCATAGAATCCACTGGTTTTGAACTAGCTGTAGCCTCCTTCAACTTATCTAGATTAGTCTCCATGGGTGTAGACATAGGTTTGCAGTCAATCATGCCAAACCTTTTTAGAATGTCAATAGTATACTTGCCTTGACTTAGAATCATCTCATCTGGATTTTTCCAAACTTCTAAGCCAACGAAGTAATGCATGAGACCGAGATTCTTCATCTCAAACTCTTAAGCTAACTCCTTCTTACATTTTAGAATTAGGTGTTCTTCACCAGTGATAATCAAATCAACAACATACAAAACTAGAATCAAAGCTTCACCTTTTACTACCTTGAAGTAGACGTTAGAATCTGCATCATTCTTTGAGAAACCCAGACTCAAGAGATAATGATCAATCCTTTCGTACCAAGCATGAGGAGCTTGCTTAAGACCATAAAAGGCCTTCTTTAGCTTGCAAACATGAGACTCCTTCCCATGCACCTCAAATCCTTCGAGCTGCTCATTGTAAACCTCTTCTTCTATTACACCATTCAGAAAGGTTGTCTTCACATCCATTTGGTGAATCTTCCATCCTCTAGATGCAGCAATAGCAATGATGGTTATGACGGATGTATATCGAGCCACAGGAGCAAAAGTTTCTTCATAGTCAACTCCCTCTTTTTGTGAGAACCCTCTAGCCAAAAATCTTGCCTTGCGCTTCTCAATGCTCCCATCGACTGCATGCTTGATTTTGAAGAGCCATTTAGAAGACACCACAGATTTGCCTTTGGGTCTTGGAACTATATCCCAAACATCCTTCTTAAGTATGGATTGATACTCCTCAGTCATGGCATCTTTCCATACTTGTTGACTAGAAGCTTCTTTGATGCTTGAAGGCTCTGACTCAATGATTTGACTCATCGAGGCAACATAACTAGAGAACTTATGAGGTCTCTTACTTTCTCTAAAATCTCCTCTTGGGGCTGCAAAAATTTCTGTCTCCTACATTGTCCTATGAGCCCAAAGAGGTATTTTCTTTCCAATCACAATATCTAAAGGCCCATCAATAGGATCCAAGGGTTCAACTAGATCATCATCTTCTTTAGGTTCTGGAGCCTCCTTTTGATTCTCTAGAATATGGTCAACTTCCATATCTTGAGGGGGTTCTTCTTCATCGATCTCCATAGGAGTGCCCTTGGATCTTCTGAAAGCAACATCTTCCTCAAAAGTAACATCTCTACTAATCTCAATGGACTTTTGACCTAGAATATAGATTCTGTAGGCTTTCGATGTCTCACTGTAGCCCACTAGAATTCCCTTCTTCCCAGAAGGTTCTAACTTTGTTCTCTTTTCCTTTGGAATATAAACATATACTGGACAACCAAAGATCCTCAAATGACTGACTTCTGGTTTCACCCCTAAGAATGCTTCTTCAGGAGTTTTATTCTCCAAGATCCTATGGGGACTCATGTTCTGAACATAGATGGTTGTCCTAGATGCCTCAGCCCAGAGAGAGATTTGCAGATCTTGATCATGAATCATAGCTTTGACCGCTTTCACGATAGACCTATTTTTCCTTTCAGCAATACCATTTTGTTTTGGATTATAGGGAACACTGAACTCCCTCTTAATCCCTACTTTAATACAAAAATCATGAAAGGTGCCAGAGGTGTACTCTCCAGCATTATCGGATCTCAAAACCTTGATCCTTTTCCTAGACAGGTTTTCAACCCGTGCTTTGAATTCTCTGAATCTTTCTAATACCTCTTCAAATTCTTTAGATCTCAAGAAATAAATCCAAGTCTTTCTAGAGTAATCATCAACAAAAATAATGTAATACAAGAAACCACTAGAAGATGCAATAGACATTGGACCACATAAATCAGAATGAATGAGATCAAGAATACATTTAGACCTACTTTCACTAGAATGAAACGTACCTTTTGTATTCTTGCCTAGGGCACATCCTTTGCATGTACCTTCATGTTCCTGGTTGAATTTTGGAAGACCGATGACCATCTTCTCCATGATAGGTAGTGCTCGAAAGTGAATGTGGGCCAATCTTCGATGCCAAAGATCACATATGCTCTGGAAGAGTTATGCACAAGAGCTTGAAGGGGACGAGTGCATAGCCTGTAGAGAAATTCATGTCTAACTCCAATTACCTGAGCATATTTGAAGTTGGAGTTCTTTTCCCATATAAGAACTTTGCCTTTAGAAAATGCAACTTGCTAACCCTTGTCTTCTAAAACTGAAATAGAGACAAGATTCCTCTTTATGCTTGGAACAAATAGTACATCATTCAACTCCAATGATATGTCGAAATCCAAGTGAAGAGAGGAGTTCCCAACTCCTTTCACAGAATACCTATCATCGTCTCCAATAACAACTTGTTCACTAGAGTCATTCTCTACCAATTTTGATAGATGTCCCCTGAATCCGGTGATGTGCCGAGAGGCACCACTATCAATCAGCCAAGTGTTGTCATCGGTGGATACATTGCTTGACAGGGCTGAATAGAAAAAATAATCACTCGAGTCCTTTTGTGGGGCCACTTCCTCAACATTTGCAGTGGCAACCTGTTGCTTAGGTCTGAGAGGACATTCTTTCGCAAAGTGGCCATACTTGTCACACTGAAAGCATTGAACCTTGGATAGGTCTCGTTTCCTTTTGAAGGTAGGAGCACCATCATTTACATTCTCTTGATTCCTCTTGAAGAACCCTTTCTTCCAACCTTTTCCTTTCTTCGACGAATGAGAAGCGAGAACATGTATTTCTTCATTCTTTGAACTTTGACCAATGCCCCTAGTCGTTAGTCTTGACTCCTCTTGAATGCAGTCAATCCTCAATCGATCAAACTTGGGAAGTTTAGATCTTGCACTGATTCCTTGAATATATGACTCCCATGAAAGCGAAAGACCATTGAGAACAAGCATAGTCAAGTCTTTGTCATCAATCATGTGACCAATTGTAGAGATTTGATCTCTTATCTCTGAAATCCTCATGAAGTAAGTAATTACAGATTCTCCTTTCGCCATTTTCACATGATGAAGTTGTTGCTTCAGTGCAAGAGCTCGACTGGTGTTTTTGATTTCATACATCTCTTCCAAAGTTGTAAACATATCCCTTGTTGTATCCAACTTGAAGATAATCGGTACAACATGATCCTTGATAGAATCAACCAACACTTTCTTTGCTCTAGTATCTTTCTTCCTCCACTGCAACTTCTCTTCTTCCTCCTCAGGTTCGGGAACTTTTGTTTTCATAAAATCAGCCAAATCATTCTCTTCCAATGTGAGCATGATCCTGAACCTCCATGAAGTGTAGTTAGAAACTCCTTCAAGTCTATCCTCGATTTTCAAACCATTCACCATCTTGAAATTTGAAATAGGAGATAGACTGAAAAAGATTAGAGTGAGTTCTGCAAACTAAATCTGATCACGATCTTTTTCAAACCCACTCTGATACCATGTTAGTGTTTCTTAGATCAGATCATAAACAGAAAGTACTTAAAAATATTGCAACACATAAGATAATAAACACAGCAAGATACCCTGGGAAAACCCTCCGCTTGAGGGAGAAACACTCAGCAAATAATCCTCTTATATAATATAGAACAAGAGCAAAAATCTGCTTACAACTCAGGCCCAACAATGGCCAATAATAGATACAATGAAGTTGCACCTCTCCTAGATGCAAAAGATACAAATGAATATGTTCTTCCTTGAAATCAGACTGCTGCTATAAAAGTGCGAACTCCTTCTCTAGATGTGAATATGCTTGATGAACTTGAATGAATAAATGACAAGAAGTGACCTTGTACATATACAATTGAGGCACCTCCTCAATTAGGTTGGCTCCCTTGGAAGAATATATAAATATATTAATTACAATGTAGGTCGGCCCAATGAATAAACAAAACATGCGAACCATTATAGGGTCGGCCCTTTTATGTTTATCATACATTAGCAATATAAATTAAATAGTTGTAAGGCTATCATTTAATTTATGCTATCTCCTTGAAGTGTGTGTGATGGAAGTGCAGCCCTAAGCTGCTTATAACATCAACAAAACATTCTACAATATATGCATTTTGAGATTTAGAAATAATTTGACAACTGAATATATAAATTATAATTGAAATATTTTTCTCTACTTTACTTTGGGTCCAATTCACTAATCTAGGTCTATTTCATAGTTCTAAACTCAATCTCTAGTTTTTGACTTGACCACTATTAATATCTAACTTCTACCCTTTTGTGCAATGCAAAAGGCGAACTATGAAATTTCTCATATTAAAAAGGGTTTAGTTGATTTGTTGGTTTACACTTAACAAGATTCCATTGTTCCTAAGATGTCAAACCATGTAAGGATTTCAATTCAATTATTTTCAGTAAATGATTGAAGACAACAAACAAACACTTAAAAACCAAATTCACTACTCCTTTTAAGTACCAAATCCAAATGTGTTGATATTGATTTGCTCTTCTAATAAGCCTTAGTTTATAGAATATAAATAATATTTCCTTAAAAATTAGTAGAATATTACATTGTTCATTATATTTTTACTTGTTTTATTTTGGAAGCTTTTATTTTCCTTCTTTCTACATGATTCCTTCTTCTTGAAGCGTCTTTGCATTGGACTATATATAAGACTTAATATGAATTATTGGGATGGTTTTTTCTATGTTAAATTTCTATTGTGAGTTTATTTTGTTTGCTTATATAAATTTGCATCAAATTCATTTGATCATAGCATTGGATCTAGCTTTCTAAAAGGTTTTGGCTAATTTACCAAAATTCTCATTTTTTATTATCATAGATCTAGCCTAAACTTTAGGATTTTCATGGTATTCTCTCCAAGTCTTCATTTATAGCTCATGTATATCTAGTTTTCTTGAGAACTCCTGCCTATTAAACTCATTAGACCTTCATTTGATTTTTCAAGTATCACACTACAAAAAAATTTCTTATTTTTAATCTCTTTAAAGTGGTTTTGGGGGTTTAAACCCATCCTTAATTAGTTTAACATGTCTACCATATTGAGATCTTCATTTTTTATAAATATGCTTGAAATTAGAGTTGTGGATCAAAGTTACACCTCCATAAGGTACTCTACTTCAAAACCATTAGTTAAAAAAAGTATCTATTTGTCATTTTGAGATGGATTCTAAGAAGGATACAAAGCGAGAAGAGACTTTTCAATAGTTGATAAATTTCAATAATACTCAACAAATTTTGTAAAGTCAAGAAGATATATAAAATCGTGTGTGAATGCAAAATTGGTTGCAACATTTCAAATGGTGTTCCAATACACTTTAGTTAATCTATGTGTTACTCAAGCCCTTAGTTTCTATTCCAAAATTTAATGGAACCTTTAATGGTCGGAAGCTAGAATCTTGAACACACAAGCTTGACCAAAATGTTGAGACTTTTTTGGATCTACGCAACCATCAAAAGATCTTGGTGACTAAGATCCATATGTTAGAATTAGCCCTAGATTGGTGGGAAAATCATCAAATTATGCTTGTACCAAGAGATAGGGAGACCAATCAATAGAAAAAAAAATCCAAGAAACCCTAAAGAAAATAATTTACCCATTTTCAACCTATAGAATAGTTTAAATCAATTGAGGTAACTCAATTATGCTCAAGGTCAATCATTTCAACAATATATTGATACCTTTAGCAAGCTCCAAGTCAGACTCAAATTTTTAGATGTAGAAGCAACAATTATTGTTTATCTTTATTCTTCTCACTATCCTTCATAAATATTTGGATATGTTTGAATTTCAATATTTAGATGGGGATTTTAAGCTTGTAGTGGTTGTAAAAAATAAGATAAGAATTCAAAATGAAATTGAACAAGGTACCTCTAAGCCTTATATAAATCTTAGTGGTCAATAAAAAATTCCAAATCAATAGGGTACCTCTAAGCCTTATATAAATCCTATTGGCCAATCAAAAAATTTAAAATTAATCTTCCTCCCTTGAGATACTACTAAGAGAACACAATTTTGTAGCTATTACAAGCATTGGGGTCATTCCACTAAGGAGAAAAAAATATTTCAAATTAAGAAAGAGGGGAAACTTACGTAAAAAATAAAAACCAAAAGATGTGGATGATTTGCTCATAATAGAAGTTGATAATTATTGGCAAGTTAGGAACTACAACTAGAATAAACCAACAATCACCAGAATATTAATGTGATATAAAATAACATCATGAGGTACCTTTTATAGCACACTACAAGAGATATCTCAAGGATTGTATTCATGTGTATATATGTACCAAACAAGGATAGTAGAAAAAGAAATAACAATAATAGTAGAATTATAAAATAGTAGGATCTATCCAAGCATATGTGATGTGTATATATGTCCTTGTAATAAATAAAATGTGATATACAAAAATATATCAAATGAATATATGAACAAACCTATTTTATGGTGTTAATCAATGTAGAAAAATTTATAAATATTTATATTACGTGTATGTTAATTACTACACTATCTTTGATTTGTTCTTATTGCACTACCATGGGGTTGACTTCTCTAATATAAACCTTAGGCCTATATTATACTATAACATTTGGTTCCATTGTTGAGACCCCAATTTGTGGTGTGCAAGATGTAAACAAAGATAAAGGCTTTTTCTTAGTGGTAAATAATACTACTAGAAAAAGAAGTATTAATTATAGTTATTATAGTGAATAAGAAGTGTGGTAGCATTCACTAGGTTCTTGCCTCGTGGGATGAGATTAGACACTTAGGTGATGAAAAATATAATAGGGGATCCTAAAAATAATTTGGAAGAGATGTGGCAATTAGGGTAAATTTAGATCAAACCATTAAGGATGCATAAAAAAACTAATGAAATCCCAAATCAAAAACAACTATGACAAAGGGAGTCAACAAAAAGGTTGAGGGAAATTCTTGAAGAAATTAATATGGTTTATGAGATGCACATGGAAGAAGAAAGGAGGTTAAAACAAGCATAAGAAATATATGAAAAGTATTATAGACTGATGTAGAAGACTATAATAGCCTCTATGTTATGTATCAAGAGGGTTGCTTCCAAAGTTAATGCGATTCTATCAGCAAAGGAACAAATAGTTATTGTACTACCCAATAATAATGGAGCATATGGGAATTAACTATCCACATAAAAATAGCAAAAGAAATTTTGACTAAATTAGTAAATACAATAAAATAATATGATAAATACGATAAAGGAGGTTAAAACAAGCATAAGAAAGATATGAAAGTTATTGTAGACTGATGTAGAAGACTATAAAAGCCTCTATGTTATGTATCAAGAGGGTTGCTTCCAAAGTTGATGTGATTCTATCAACAAAGGAACAAATAGATATTGTACTACCCAATAATAATGGAACATATGGGAATTAACTATCCACATAAAAATAACAACATAATTTTTGACAAAATTAGTAAATACAATAAAATAATACGATAAATTTTAGGAATCAATTTCAAAGGATTGGAATCCATATTTATCGGCTAGAGAATAGAAGCAATAATTATTTTTCAATTGAATTTATAACATTAGAGCGTAGAAGCAAAGATGCTTCACAAGCTTAATTTTTAATAGAAATTCATATGTTGAACTAGATTGATATCTAACATCAATAATATAATTAATGAAGAATTTAAGGGTCTATAAATCCCAATAGAAAAAACTCAAACCTCTTGATTTGAGTAAATAAGTTACTTAGAAAAAGTATTAAGTGAAAATATAAATTCACTTTAAAAGAGAAAATATAGGTTTAGAATTCCAAGGAAAGAAAAAACTATGAAAGAAGATTATATAATAGATCTATGCAAGGTGTTATTGTTTGAATGTGTGAAATATTTAAACTATGATAATTGAATATATTAAAAATATTAACATTTAAAATTATTAAAAAATAGATTAATAAGAACTAATAATAAAATTCCACAGTACACAAAATTTACGTGGGGAAAACCACTACTGGTAAAAAAAACCCACAAAAATAGCATCTTTTATTATAAGAACACAGTTTACAAAACAATCTATTAAAAAATAGACATAACCTGGGAATACTCCTCTTCAAACTTCTATAGGCCTTGTGCAATTTTCTCTAAATTATAAATACCTAATATTTAAATTGTCACCACAAATGGTGAGAAATCCTCCCTTAAATATAGGGAGAAAGGTTGGAAAACTACCCAAAAGGGTAGTTACCGTACCTTTCCAATAAAAACCTTTTTCATAATTAATAAATTAAGAACTATTTAGTTTGCTCCCCATTGGTCTTGGGTTCAACTCTACTCCTGGGTTTAAGAGGTGAGACTTCTTGCGGGTAGCGGATCTCACCCATAGGGGACTAGTCTCGCCCCAGCTCACCCTAGGTACCCAAGATACGAGCTACTAGGTCATTGGGTTGGGCCACAGGGACACCCCTGTTGTATAAAAAAAAAACTATTTAATAGTTCATTAATCTATTAATTATTTACAAGAAATATAAATTCTTTTAAAGCATTATAATAAGAACGATATATATTATAAGGGTTTTACCCCTAATAATATTATGTTCCAACAATTATCCATGGATTCAACTGAAATAAATAGAAGGATGGGAGGACATACATTAATTAATGACATGTCATTAACAAATACAAATTTACCAAAAGTTGTATCTTTAAAGATGAGAAGATGCCTTGAAGAAATGAACCCCCAGATCAAAATTCATCCCTCATGACAAATAAGAAAAGAAGATATAAGTATTGAATCCTTATTGAGGATAGAAAGAGTGAGAGAAAGAAGAGATTGTGTAAATAATTTTGAGGAGATACTAGGCAACAAATACTTTGAAATTCAATTTCCTTGATATAATGATAGAAGAAAAATGTTAGTCAACTAATAAAGGATAGCTAAGTAGAGAAGACTTAGGATGAAATAAAGAGATAAAAGAAAGGAATTGCAATTAGGTAGAAATGCAATCCTCAAACAAAAAATAAATAAATCAAATACATCTGAAAATTCTATAAGGATAGCTACAAATGGGAATAAACTCCCTATGTTTGATAGAGGCACCAAAGATGCAAGTGAATATATTTATGTTAGAATATCATTGGAATAAATCTCACATAGATGAGAACTAAACTCAATTAAATGAATTTTCAAAAACATTAAGAGATGAAGTCCTAAAATGCTACATTAACACATGCTCAACACAAGACAAGGAATGGGATGAGATACATGAACTATTTTTGACAAAATATTATAATCATGATGCCCATACCAAAACTATTAGTAAAATGAGAGAAATGATACAACAAAAATTGAGTGAGTGAAATATAATATGATCAAATATTTAAATGTTTGGTCCAAAAACTAGAGGAACTATTAATAGAGTGTGATGTAGGGAAAGTGATCCTAGATCTAACTAAGATTAACCTCTTTTCACTTAAAATCACATTTGGACACAAAACCAACTAGGGTTGGTGATTGGCTTACTATCACAATGGAGAGCCAATATTCTAGGGTCTTGTGTGTGTTTTTATGTTGTGATGATGATAAATTTGATGTGAGTAAAAGTACAAAGTTGTGTCACACTTTCAGCCAACTTATCAACATAAGTGAATTTTAGTATTTCTAACTAAAAAGAAATTTTGGTCAAAACATATCATCTAATAAGATTCATTCTAGCTAAGTTAGATATGTCCATAACTTTTCCAAGTAAAATTGTTGGCTAAATACATATGTAGGACCAATTTGAGGCTAATTTACCAAAAAAATGAAATAATTTGAAAGACTTGATGTCTCAACAACTTCTACGCATGCAAATAACATTTTTTATAAACGTAAAACACCCTTTTGTAGATCCATAAGTGAATTTTTCATATATATATAGTTTAATTTTATCTATATTTAATTTTTTATTTTTACTAAAAGTAAGTTATCAACATAAAAGTATTAGATTGATTACCTTGTCAATGAAAATACTAAAACCTATTAAAAAAATTGAAAGAAATATGATGCACTAGATAAAAGAATCTATATCAAGATGGTATAATTTGTTTTCTACTTTATATAAATAATAAATATAAATTTGAAGTCAAATGGAAACAAGTATTTAGAATCTTAGGAAAGTGAAAGGGTGTTCACGATTGCCAATCCATAGAAGGGGTCAACGGTATGGAAGTTTTTGTTGAACTGCAGGTCAATCATAACTAAGCACCTCACTTGGGTAGTGCAGGATAGTAGCAAGGTAAAATTTTGGCATGATTAGTGGAATGGTAACAAACCATTGGACAAGTTGTTGGACATGGAGGATTCAATATAATTGATAGCTTGTCAGTATGGGAAGTTTCTGAAGGGTTATGTAAACTGTTGGAAAGATAGGGGATAATTGTATTTGAATGGAAAGATTTTTCCTTCCTGGTATTAGATCAAATAATAAAGCTTGTTGTCGAACTTGCAAGAAGAAAAAATCTCTTCACAAGGCTTCCAAACACTATCAAGTGGTGTGTGGCCGACATAGGAGAATACTTGTCTAAGCTTGGCTATGCAATTCAATGGATGTTCTTACAAATCAGGTTTGGCCATCACAACTTTGTCGGGGAAAGTTCGTGCTCTCAAAAGAGAGTTCCTTTGCCTAGATAGCTTTGTATGAAAGGATACTAACAAGGGAAAGGCTCCATAGGATCGGCATACATGGACCTCATAGATGCATTTTGTGTGAGGGTAGTTTGGAGTTTGCTTCCCATCTATTACTCTAGTGTGAGATGGCACAGGCGTGCGGGAAATTTTTTTTGCTCAAAATTGGGATGGTGTTGTCCTCTTCAAAACATGCTTTATGAAGTCTTCCAAGCCTAGCCCATGCTATACAAAGGGTCGGTTATGGCTGGGTTGTGGATGGAAGTCTCATCTATGATAATTTGGCATTTTTGGAAAGAAATGAATGTGTGTATTTTCAAATAAAATCAAACATCTTTAAGGGGGTCCTCATCAAAATTGAAAGGGTGGTTTGTGAGCACTTTAATGTCATTTCTAGAAACGAAAAATACAAGTTTTTTATGACATGGGATCAAGGCATGATTAGAAATTGGTCATTGCTTGAATCCCCTAAAGGGTACTTGTTTCACAACAAAGGGGGAAGGAGGCAATCAAAATAGTGCCTCCCTCCTAGTGGCAGACTGAAGCTGAACTTGATGGGGCCTCTAGGGGCAACTCGGCTCCTTTTGGGGCAAGTTTTGTCCTGAGAAATGTGGAAGGTGTTTTCATTTGTGTGCTCTCAAAAATATTACCCTAGGCACCAACAACGATGCCGAATTTGTAGTGTTGCTTGAAGGGCTAAATTACTATGTTGACAATTCCAAGTGGGGCATAGATATTGAAGGTGATTCACAGATTGTGATAAAGGCAATAACAACAAGGTCTATGCCAAATTGTAAATTAAGCATGTGGGTTACTAAAATCATTGTGGCCCTGAATCAAGTAGGGGCCTACAACATAAAACATGTTTATAGGGAGGAAAATGGGGTGGCCGATTTTCTCTCGAAGGTTGGTGTGGAACAAAATGTTGGTAAGGTGCTTTCAAATCATCGTATGTGTTGGTCGAGTATGGAAGTTTTTTTGGAAAAGGACCTAAAGGAAAATGCCAACTAAATTCTTCTTGAGTTAATGGTGGCGTTGGTCTCGCGGTAACTCAGGCAGGCAACCAATCCCCAAATAGTTATGCTTGTGGCGTAGTCTATTGTATCATTTGTTGTAGTAGGATCATTGGAAACTAAATAAGAGTCATGTTGGAAACTACCGCATATCCCTTGATCTCTGAAAATGTCAACTTTTCAATACATGTTGGTTAGCACAAGGGAGTATTGGATGTCTAGATCGATGTTGGGAAGGCAGTTTGAAAGGTTTTCCAGGAGCAGTTTTCACAATATTGGATGAGATTTCCTTCTCGATCTCAGTGACTTGGGTAAGGTAGGACATAAAGGCCCATGAAGTGGTGGTGTTGTTCAAGTTGGGATAGGATGTGTCTATGTTTCTAGGCCAAAGTGCAACAAAAGAGGGTGATTTCATATCTAATGTAATCTAGAAGTGTTGGCTGATGTAAATTTATCATTTGATGCAATTGCTCTAATTTTAATACAAAGTGTGCTACCCACTAAGGTAGTGATTTTCTAAGGAAAAAAAAGGAAATACTAAAAATTATTAAAAGAATTTGAAAAAAAAAATATGATGCACTAGATAAAAGAATCTATATGAAGATGGTATTTAATTTTTTTCTAGTTTAGATAAATAATCAATATAAAAGTTGACGTCAAATGAAAATAGCTATGTTTCAATACACACATATTTAATATTTATTTAAAATATATATTTACCAACATTAGAAAAATATATCCATGCACTAAAGTTTCAAGTTATAAATACACATAAAAAAATTGAAGGAAAAAATGACTATATAAAGATTGACGTCTCATGTAAAATCATTTTTTCAGCAACTAAATTATAGTGTCAATTTATAAAAATCTATATTCAAACAATTTTTAATTTTTCAAAAAATATAAACATAAAATATATTAAAAAATACACTTTTTATTAGTTTACATCAATTTCAAAATTCAAAATATATATGCCACCTTTTAGTGATTCAAGTTTAAAAGTTGAATCAGTGTTTGGTTGTTTCCTTTATAAAAGTGTGACACATCTTGGTGCTTTTACCATGTGTTCTAACTAACTTATTTGACATGTAACCCTAGATCTAAAATATATAATTTATCGCACAAACGAAAATGGAAAACCACATAACAACTTCATATCTAAGAAATAGAGATAAAGAGGAACCTATGTTATAAATTTGAGGATGAATTAGGTGGAAAAAGTAGTTGGGCACCCTAGACCAAAATGCTTCTTTTTCGGATCTATTTTTTTGAGATGTGATTTACAGTCTACTTTGTGTTTTTTGTAACTTTCAGTTGATGAGACCTCCAGACCTGACCTGCACACATGGAAAGGGGGAAATGTTGTGCTATATAGGGGCTTACCTAATTCAAACCCTGTTTTGGTATTTCTACCTCCACGTATAGTAAATGATGATGATCAAGAGGGAATACCCTAGGTTGGGCAAAGGCCAAAACAATAATTGACTAAAATGATAAATGATAGATGATGATTTTACCTTGATGTGAAATCCTTGATGAAGTGATACCACACAAGTTGTCACAAATGTTGATTGATGGATGCCTTTATTACTTGATGGACTTGTAAAAGGTTAGTTTCCAAAACACAATAGTTTTTTTTAGATAGCATGTAGAGTATAACTCAATAATCTTCACAATAATAGCATCACAAATAGCTTCTTATTCATAATTTTAGGAGCCTTCTAATGTTCAAATGTGAGTAAAACTTGTTTATATATGTATTCCAATTGGCATTTCTGAATATAGGTTGACTTGGGGTCTTCTAAACCATTAAAAACTGACACCAAATTTAATTTTGAGATAGTCCACACCCTTAAGGTCAAGGGTGCCTCCCACCCCTAACTAGGTGATTTTGATCCAATATTTTTAGAAAATCAGGTAATTTAATATTATTTTATAATTTGGCCCCGAAATGAATAAATTATTATTATAATTAATGTTGTACGAAAAAATAGGGTGTCAAGGTAGTGTGAAATTGTTAAGGGTGACAATTTACTATGTTGCATAGAGAAATAGAAAAGAGAATGGTCTATATCTAGTTTAAAACCATAAATCAAAGCTATAATAGATGGAAAAGAATTTACCATCTATAATAATGTAGTAGATCTAGAAACCAACATAGAAGCTCTCTCTTGGAGGAAAGAATTTGGTTAAAGTGAATAAGTTGTGAAATTAAAATTAGAATTGAAGAAATAAAAAATATAATAGAAGATTCTAGTGAAAGGCAAGAGAAAAAAGAATTCCTTCTTACCAAGAAGGAACAAAATCTAGTGTACCTATTGTAACAAAGGACATGTGTAAGAAATGAATATCCAATTATAGAGGGTACAAAGTGAACCACAATATTGAACATAGAATTTAGGAAATCCTTATGAATGAATAGAGATCTACTATTGTGTTATATGCAAAACATGGGATAGACATCTAATTGATTATTTCCCTATAATATTCAAAGAATATGATGAGCCACTAGTTAGAGTAATGAATAGAGAAGAATTTTATATTGATAGAGGCATGGTTAAGACACAAATATTGGTTGCAATCTAAATGGCTATTTGACACATGGCTACCAAGAACCAATATGGAGAAGAAATAAATTAAAAAATAACAATGTGAACCATATAATACGTCAAATACAACACAAAGAGTCTTCTACTAGCTATAAAAATTAAATTCTCAAGGTTATCTAGTAAAGGAAACTACCACAACAATAGTTATATGGGTGGGAAAGGAAGACAAAGAAGATAGAAAATGATATGCTTTTACTATGGTAAGTTAGGTCACCATGACAATTGAATGCTAAAGCGGAAAAAGAGAAGAAAAAATAAGTTATGGATTTTTCAGTGATGATTCACATGATGCATTTAGTTATCCTAAGGCCACATGATTTTAGAAGAATGAACTAGCACAATGGAATAGAAGTGAAGAGTTGCCAAATCTAAATGCACCATGTAGTGTTAAAGTAAATGATTTTTTTTAAGGAGCAAGGACAAAATGTTAGGAGATGTCTAGAAAAAAGATAGAAGCTATAAATTAACTAGAAGAGCCTTCTATGGAAAAAGGAGAATTGTTAGATATAGAGTATTAACAAAGAAAGAGATAACTAAAGAAAGAAGCTATTGAAAATTTTAAGAAAAAATAAAATAGAACAAGTGTGACATGTAGAGGGATAGATGCAAGTGAAAATAAAAATATAATCAAAAAGGAAGATGAGAGTGAGGAAGAAAAGGTTAATCTCCTAACAAAAATGACCATGTTACAACAATAAAGAAGAAAATAAAAAATAATATTTTTTAAGAAAGAGAGGCCCAAAAACCTAAAGGAAATGACCAATTTAATTATAGAAAGGTATTCAAAATAATTGGAATTAGAAAGGAAGAGAAGATCAAAAGCCACATATCAAATATATCAAAACCCAAAAGAGATGCAATTATCAAATATATACTATTAGATATTAAGGTAAATGGGAAAACGGTTAAGAAAATTTTATTGGATTTAAGGCTAGAAAGCATTCATAGTCTTGATCAAAAATAAATATCTTGAGGAAGGAGATATTAATGAAATAATTGAGTTTGATTGAACAAATAGCTTATTTGATCACATAGAAGTTTGTATATATTCCTAAGATGAAATAGGAAAAACTAATGAGAGATTAAGAGCAGAAATTTTCTATGACTTTATCATCCACCACAAAATCATGGTATATCCACCAGAAGTTAAGAGAAGAAATCAAACAATGGGATATAATCAAGGTATGTTTTTGTAAAAAAATTAAATTTTGAAATCCAAATCCTCAAATTAAAATGTGTGTCAATAGACTAAAGAAGCCATAACCCTATTATAAGAATAAATAAAACAAAAATTTGGAAGAAAAACGAAACAATAGTAAAATACAATTGCAAGGTTATTGCAAATGTTACAAAAATTATGTTATTCGATAAAATAATAAGATCCTTTAAGAGAAGATAAAGATCCAAATACTTTGGATGTACAAATTGGATAGGATGAGAGAGAAATAGAAGATAAAATAGGAGATAGAAGCAAATACTAGATTATATAGAATATAAAATTAACGAAACAAACATAGTTGAAAATGGTTAGTCTAAGATGGCCAAGATTTTTTATTATTAGGCAAAAGAAATAATAGCAAAGCTTGAAAAGATTATAAAATAATATAAGGATGCTTTTTCCAAGAAATTTCACATAACTTAATGGAATAAAATAAGAAGCAAGAGTAATGCAAATCCAATTGAAGCGAAATACAAAACCACACAAGTAACAACCTTACTAGTTGAATCCAAATTTGAAAGTCAAGGTGAAAATTGAGATAGATGAAGTGCTAGTGGATGGTATAGTTAAAATATTAGAAAACACAAGTGGATAAGCCATGTTGTAGTAAAAAAAAGAGGAAAGTATTGGGACATACAAATGTGTAGATTTTATAGAATTAAATAAGGCTTGTGAATGTGACCCTTTTCCAACACCATTTACAAGGAAATATTAGAGAATGTAACCAAAAGAGAAGTTTACTTATTCACATATATTTTTATTGTTACCATCAAGTGAATATATGTGAATAAGACCAATCTAAAACTACTTTTGTGACAAAGTGGGGGTCATATATGTATATAGTTGTCATTAAGACTAAAAAATGCACCCACAATCTTCAACAAAATCATGGTGAATGCATTTAGAGATTTCATACATGATTTCCTTGAGGTATATCTTGATGATTGGACTATAAAATAACAATTAAAGATCATATCCAATTATTTGATATACTTAAGAATAAAATATATGAAACCCTAATCTTAATCTTCCTAGATTTGACATAGCATTTCTATGTTCTCATCAATGCATCTAGTATTGTAATTGGTGTGGTTTAGCACAACCTAAAGGAAGGAAGAACCATTTAGTTGCATTTGTGATTAGGAAACTATTGGTAGCTAATAAAAATTATACAACTAGAGAAAGAGAGGATTTAACTATGGTGTTTGCAATCCATAAATAGCGAATCCATTCAATTTCTATAGAGATCATGAACCTAATGAATAAACTAGTAATACATGATCAAATATGTAAATGGTTAATGCTTTTCAAGAATTTGATTTTAAAGTTGTGGTCTAAGGTTGATCTCACAATAATGTGTCCAACTTATGGGACGTCCTAATATTTTCATGAAAACACATTTTTTAATAATGATTTAAGCCTTAAGGAGTTCCATATAAATATTTTTTATTGAAGGAGGTTAGATCAAATCCCCTTGGATAAGACCCCCAAGCTTAAATCAAGCCCTCGATAGAGTCTCCTTCGCACCTATCAAAATGTTGACAAAAAAATACTATTGGTTCACCTTTTGAGGGATCACATGAAATCATTCAAAAATATCATTTTGTAAGTATGTATCTCTTAGTGTTAGATTTACAAAAAAAAATGTTATATATTATGTTTTATTAATATTATTTAAAAATATATATATATAATAAATGTAGGTCCATTAGGAAAAGAAATAATGACCTCTATTGAAGACACTAGAAAAAATATGTTAAATAAATCTCAAAAAATGCATTGCACTCCACATAGTTGTCCTTGTTTTAATGAAAATAAATAAATTTAATTTTATAAATATATTAAAATAAATGTGTTACAAAATAAAATGGGATCAAAATATTGGTTAGTATTAATTCAAAACTACCAAAAAAATATCCATACACCAAACATTGGCACCAATGATCTAATTCCAATAAATCATGGGAAAAAATTATTTGTAGTGAAAGTTGTGTTATGGAATAATGTCAATAAAAAATAATTGAAAAATAAATATAAAAATTGAAATAATTATTTTAAAAATATATATTTATAACTTGAATCTACATATAAAATGTCATAATTCATTATTTTACATCGTCTTTAAATTATTGACCATTTTTTCCCTATAATTAACATGAATTGAAATTTGCTTTAAAATGTTAATTTTGAACATCACAATTAAGCCAAAAAGTGTTACATGCTATTGTGGGATCACCTCCTAGAACCAAGGTTCTACATATCTCAAATGTTATATTTGTTGCATATCCTAGATAGATTTACTACACATTAGAATTGGAAATGGTTGTATTATTTAGATTCACAATTTGGACTAATTATGATTACTTGCAACATCCAACCCCAACCAAACACCTTTCTTAGACTACAACATTTGAAATGGTTAGTAATATAAAATGAATTAGATGTGTGTTCCTACTAGTTCTACAAGATCAATGCTTATCGAGGAGACACATTCTGCTTCTTATGGAGGACACTTTGGCACCACCAAGAATACACAACATTTACAACAATATTTCTATTGGTCATCCATGAGGAAGCAAGTGGAGAATTTCATTATTAGATGCTCCCCTTGTGACCAAGCAAAGATTGCTAATAGAAAGCCTAGATTATATTAGCCACTTATTTTGTGTGCTCATACCATCTTCTAAATGCTCTAGAATGAATGAGATATCTCTTGGTTCCATGATGATAAAATCAATGTGAATGAATGCCTTTTTATTTAGACACTTGGTAATAGATCACACAAATGTCTAAGCAATCAACTTTAGGAAAGAAAGGCAAAGGGATCACTTGGCCAAAATTTGAATTAAGGTGGATCAAGTTTGTGCTTGCAAGGGTGAGCCTCCAACTACAAACTTGAATTTGGATAAAAAAAGGTAGAATGGATCATGACAAATAGAGACAATATGGGGATCAATGTATAGATCAACATCAATAACAAACATATAAGCCAAATGTTCAAGAATGTGTGCACATAGAAGTAAGATATGTCAATAAATTTAGAATCACATGTGGATGAGGATTAGATAAATGCTAGATAAGTGGGTCCAACATTATACAAGATTATATCATTTATTATGATATACGAACATTAAGACATTACTTCAAAATTAACACAAAACTAAAATTAAAAAAATAAATCAAATTACACTTTTGCAATTACAATTATAAACAACTTATATATGAAAAATCATTAAATGATAAATAAAAAACATTAATATTAAATTTTAAATTTTACATATATTAATTAGAATTTATATGAATAAATGATTAAATAATAAATAGATAATATGCATACTTTATTATTCAAATTCTTTTTCACTATCAATTGAAGTGTTTATAACATGTTCCTTTCATAAAGCTTAATGATTTTTAAATGATAATTTGATGATCAAATAAATGTACTTGAATGCTTTAAATACTAGTGTATATATATATATATATATATATATATATATATATTAATAATATATATAAAGAACGCTGAAAATTATCAATACTTAACATTGTTTATTATAATATTAATTAATAATTAATAAGATATATTAAAAACTAATAATATATATATATATAACTATTTTTACTATTTTTATATATATATTAATTAATAATATATATAAAAAACTATTTAAGCAATACATATATTAGTTTTTAATTTTAATTGAAAAATATTTAAATTAAAAACTATTTATTGGAAAGTTTTTAATTTAAGTCTTTTTCAAAAATAGAAAAATAAAATTCATTTTATGTGCTTGTTATTCTTAAGCAGCACATACTTCCACCCTGTCATTTTCAATGAGCGTAGTAATGCTTTCAACATAGTAACACTTTCAACGTAGTAAGGCTTTCAGCATAACAAGAACATAGTAATAAATTACACATAACATATGTTTGGTCTGTTAATTTATTGTAGCTCGAACAGTTGCTTTCTCCAATTCCAAGAATTATTATTTAATTCTTGAGACTTCTAGAAAGAAGTTAGTTAGGTCCAGATATTTAATTATTTAATTAAATAATTGTTTCCTCTAGAGACTTCTAGAAACCAGTTAGTTAATGTTTGTTAGAGTCTAATTAATCTTAGCCATTGATTGAGATTAAATCATAGCCATTGGTTTTCCAATGAGAATAGTTTAAAAGGGGGTCAATGGGCATTTGGAGAAGACACAGTTACACTTGAAAAAGATTTGCAGTGATAGCAAGGGCGCAGTGATACTGAGGCAAGCAACTTTTGTATCTCTTGATTTGTTGAAAATTAATATAATTCCTCATCTGTAGTACCGGTTTTCCCTCCGGGGTTTTTCCAAGGACAATTTGTCCAAAAATATTGTGTTTATTATTTTGCATGTTTTCTATTCCTGTGAGTTTTATTTGTGAAGTTGCAGTTGTATTATTTTTCAGTATTTGCTGTGAATTAATTTTCGGCAGTCAAATAATCTTTATAGATAGGAGATTAATAATCAATAATTGCAATAGAATTTTCACATGGTACCAAAGCATATCTAAGGGCAGAAAGAGCTCAACACAGGCACATGAAGAGAAAAAATAGAGGGTTTATAAAACCCAGTTCTACCTCTTCAGTATTATTATTATTTTTGTTTGAGATGGCCTCAACAGGTTTAAGAGATCAGGATAGATTGGGTGGAGCCTCAAATTTTGGTGTCTGGAAAGCTAGAATTTCTTTATTGTTGGAAGAGAATGGTATCAAGGAATATGTGACCAGTGTTGTAGTTGTACCTACAGATCCAACACAACTCTTAGCATATAAGAAGGAAGATGCCAAGGCAAGGAGGTTGATTCTTGATGGTGTTAAGGCTCATATTGTTCCACATATCGCAGAGTTGGATACAACAAAGAAAATGTGGGACACCATTTTGAATCTATACCAGAATGCTACCACTAACAGGAAGCTGATTCTCAAAGAAAAGTTGAGGAATACTCAGATGAACAAGGGAGAAGATGTTACAAGTTACCTCACCAGACTTAGACTTGTCAAGGATGAGTTGGCAACTGTTGGAGATAAACCAGATGATGACGAGCTAGTACGGATAGCCCTAAATGGGTTCACTAAGCAGTGGGATGTCTTTGTTGAATTTATTAATGGATGAGACACCTTATCGAGTTGGGATCGACTATGGAATGACTTCACTTAGGAGGAGCTTAGACTAAGCCTTGTTAGTGGTACCAGTAGTAAGAGTCAAAAAAGTGAGGCAAAACAAGAAAATGTTGCCCTAGCAGGAAAAGGGAAACCAAAGAAGGGGTCTAGCAAAGGATCAAATCTTAAAGGCGAGAAGAAGGACTTGTCTAAAGTCAAGTGCTATGGTTGTCACGAGTTTGGCCACTATGTCAGCAATTGCCCACAAAGGAAGAAAGGCAAGAAGCAGATGACAGCTTCAACAAGTCTGGATGAGTTCTCTAGCAAAATGGAAGATGAGTTTGCACTCATAGTTTGTATGGTTAGCTCAACGTCATAGGGTGTTTGGTATATAAACAGTGGGGCGTCATTTCATATGACAGGAGTTAGAGGATACTTCTCTAGTTATAAGGAGGAGGACATCAAAATCCAGATTTCTATGGGGAACATGTCCAAACTAAATCTAGTTGGGAAAGGGACTGTTCTATTTCAGAGGGAGAATGGCAAGCTGATTCCCATTCATGATGTGTTGCATGTGCCAGGCTTGGGTATGAATCTGATTTTTGTATTTGTTCTTTAGGATAAAGGCTACAATGTAGTCTTTAGAGGGGCAAATGTGTTAATCAAGCACAAGGATTGGAAATCACCCATAGCTATTGGAGTTAGGAGCGATCGAATTTACAGATTGCAATTTGATACTCATAAGGCACTAATGAACATCGGTAATTCTAGAGATCAAGGAGAGCTATGGCATAGGAGGATGGCCCATATACATCATAAAGCACTTGAATTGCTTTGTGAGACAGTGACAAGTGTTCCAAAGGTGAGCATAGAGCACGATGATGTGTGCAAGGGATGTGTGTTGGGGAAGTTTGTGAAAGCATCTTTTCTAAGGAATGACACCAGATCCAAGGGTGTTCTTGATCTAGTACATTCAGATATATGTGGACCAATGTCGACGAAGTCTCTCAGAGGATATGAGTACTTTGTTACTTTTATTGATGATTTCTCCAGGAAGACTTGGATATACTTCTTGAAGACCAAGGATGAGGTTTTCAATCTCTTCCAAGAGTTCAAAGCTCTTGTGGAGAATTCGATAGGTAGGAAGATAAAGGTTCTTTGGTCAGAAAATGGAGGCGAGTACAAAGGGAAAGATTTCTAGGAGTTATATACCAGGGAAGGAATCAAGAGAGAGTGGACTGTTCCTTAAAACCCACAACAAAATGGGGTTGCTGAAAGAAAGAATCGATCTATATCAAAGGCGAAAAGGGCTATGTTGTATGACCAGGATATGCCACGTTACTTATGGGCAAAGGCATGCAGTACAATAATATACATACAAAACAAGATTCCACATAAGGTATTGAGCAAGATGACACCAGAGGAGGCATTCTCAGGGAAGAAGCTAGATGTTAGCCACTTCAAGATATTTGGGAGTTTAACATATTGTCACATTTCAGGTGCTACACGTTCTAAGTTAGATCAGATTGCAGAGAGAGGGTACTTTGTGGGGTATAGTGAAACCTCAAAGGCATATCGGATATTTATTCCAGGGGCTAGGAGGATTATAGTTAGGCGTGATGTCAAGTTCATGGAGGACAAGGAATTTAGAAGGTCCAGAGATTTGCCAGCAGATGATCAGAGTGAGCAGTCAGCAAAAGCTCTAAGGATTGAGCAATCAAATCAGGGACAACGAAGCTCGAGTACAGTGACTAGTACAAGCACAGGCTCAGGTGCTGAGAGTTTGCAGAGTATGGAGCAACAGATGTAGCAGATCCAAGAGATGCATCAAGAACACATGGGGGTTGATATTTCATCCTCTACAGTTGGTAGCAATAACCAACAGGATACTCATGAGTTTGTGGGAGCTCCTAGGATGAGCAGTAGGCAACAGACAACCAACTAGCTATAATGATTATATGGCTTTAGTTATTCAGTTGGTAGATAGTGAGCCTTCCAGTTATCAGGAGGCCGCACAATAGCAGGTGTGGCAAGATGCGATGGTTGAGAAATATACTTCAATAATGCAGAACGATGTGTGGGAGGTTGTGCCTAGACCGACAGATAGGGCAGTGGTTGGATCTCGCTGGATCTATAAGATCAAACATGATGTAGATGGTAGCATCAAGAAATACAAGGCAAGGTTTGTGGCCAAGGGTTTCTCTCAAAAGGAGGGAATAGACTATGAGGAGACATTCGCTCCAGTGGCCAGGTATACTTCTATATGAGTTGTGATCTCTTTTGCAGCATAGATGGGATGGCAGATCCATCAAATGGATGTCAAAACAACATTTCTTAATGGTGAATTGAAAGAGGAAGTATACATAGAACAACCAGAAGGCTTTGTAGCACACAACAATGAAACCCACATGTGTAGATTGAAGAGAGCTTTGTACGGACTCAAACAGGATCTCAGGGCGTGGTATGAACTCATTAATGAATACTTGCAGGGATTGGGCTTTGTGAAGAGTGAGGCGGATGCTAATCTCTACTACTTGGTGGTTGGGGGTGAGATTCTCATTCTTGTTCTATATGTGGACGACTTTTTTTTAACAGGTTCACTGGGGTTCATAGAGGAGTGCAAGAGGGACCTTGTAGCAGAGTTCCAGATGAAGGATTTGGGGCTTATGCTCTACTTTCTAGGCATGGAGGTATGGCGGACAAATGGTGAGATTTTCCTTGGACAAGGGAAATACTGTATTGAAATCTTGAGGAGGTTTGAGATGGAAGATTGCAGAGCCATGTCTACTCCTATGATCACGAATTGAAAGAAGGTAGACACATCCAGGGAGAAGGATGTTGACCCCACCTTATACATGCAATTGATTGGGTCTCTCATGTATTTTGTCAACAACAAACCAGATACATCTTTTGCAATAAATTCTCTTAGTGAGTTCATGGTTGAGCTGAAGAGAGTGCATTGGACAACAACAAAGCATGTGTTGCATTATTTGAGTGGTATAATCGAGTATGGGATCAAATATACTCGAGGTGATGGTATCAAGTTAATAGGCTATACTGACGCGAATTGGGCAGGCAATACAATAGACAAGAAAAGCACTTCAAGGTGTTGCTTTAGCTTGGGATCAAGAGTTGTCTCTTGGTACAACAAGAAGCAAAAGTCTGTGGCTCTGAGTTCTGCAGACGCAGAATACATAACAACTAGCATGGCGACATGTGAGGCAATATGGCTTCGAAAGTTGTTGGTAGCCTTGTTAGGTCAGAGGGTTGAGACTACAATGATAGACTGTGACAATCAGAGTTGCATCAGGTTGTCTGAGAATCTGGTGTTTCATGATAGGTCTAAGCATATAGACATCAGGTATCATTTGATCAGAGATTATGTACAGTGGGGGATTATTCAGCTACAGTATATACCTACAAATCAACAGGTAGCAGACATTATGACAAAGGCATTGGGGAAGGCGAAATTCATCTTCTTCAGAGATATGTTGGGTGTTATGTAGAACACCTTCCTCACTAAGAGGGAGTGTTAATTTATTGTAGCTCGAATAGCTATTTTCTCCAATTTCAAGAATTATTATTTAATTCTTGAGACTTCTAGAAAGAAGTTAGTTAGGTCTAAATATTTAATTATTTAATTAAATAATTGTTTCCTCTAGAGACTTCTAGAAACCAATTAGTTAGGTTTTGTTAAATTCTAATTAATCTTAGCCATTGATTGAGATTAAATCATGGCCATTGGTTTTCCAATGAGAATAGTTTAAAAGGGGGTCAATGGGCATTTGGAGAAGACACAGTTACACTTGAAAAAGATTTGCAGTGATAGCGTTGGGAGCAGTAGCAGTGGAATTTCAGCAGGAGAAATTGAGGAAAGAATTTTCGGAGAAGAATATTGTCAAAGCTTTGTCAGTAAGAGGCAAGCAACTTTTGTATCTCTTGATTTGCTAAAGATTAATATAATTCCTCATCTGCAATACTAGTTTTCCCTCCGAGGTTTTTCCAAGGACAATTTGTCCAAAAATATTGTGTTTATTATTTTGCATGTTTTCTATTCCTGTGAGTTTTATTTGTGAAGTTGCAGTTGTATTATTTTTCAATATTTGTTGTGAATTAATTTTCAGCAATCAAATAATCTTTATAGATAGGAGATTAATAATCAGTAATTGCAATAGAATTTTCACATTTCAGCGTAGTAAGGCTTTTAGCATAACAAGAACATAGTAATAAATTACACATAACATATGTTTGGTCAACTTAAATAAGAAAATTATAGCTGGAATCAACAAAAAAAAACTTGAATTTGAATCTAAGAGTCAAATTCATGAACGCAAATCAATTTTACACACTAGATCAATCCACTAAATTCTAAAAACAACTTAGTTTAGATTTTATTATTTTACTTCCAACACATAAATAAATTACAGTTACAAAAATTATAATCACAATAATAGACAACTGTTTTTTATCATGAAAATCAATTAAATACATTTATTTTTGTTATTTTCATTCCAAATTACATGAAAAATACTAAGTATAATATTTTTAAAAATAAACAAGATTAAATTCATATAATAAAAACAGGTGAAAGATAATCCAACTACAAACAAAATTGCATCTTTTGTAGTACATCAAAACAACACAAAACTAAATGAAAATTGACATGAGTATGCAAATTTCACCATTAGAAAAAGATTGTCAATCTGTAAAAAAATGTTTAATCTAAAGATAATCCAACTACAAACAAAATTACACTTTTTGTAGTTAATAAAAATAACACAAAACTAAATAAAAATTAACATGAATATACAAATCTCACCATTAAAAAAAGATTGTTAATATGTTAAAAAAAATTGATCTTTTTCTTGGCTATCTATGAGCCTCTTTATCCAGTTGCACAGTTCATACATTCTTATTACTAAATAGACTTTGTGTTTAATCTTATTTGTTACCAATTATGATACAGGACACTGCATACCTGCATAGTGGAAAGCAGTATTTCAGAGACTGCTATATTGAAGGGAGTGTTGATTTCATTTTTGGGGATGCAACTGCATTATTTGAGCACTGTCACATTCACTGTAAGGACAGTGGATGGGTCACTGCACAAAGCAGAAGATCTGCAAAGGATTCCACGGGATATGTCTTTCTCAGGTATACAACTCGTTATTAGATTTTCTGAAATATATTTAAGCTGCAGAAAAACTTTTATTTTTCAAGTCTGTTTATTTTCAAAGAGCATTTAAGAAACATTAGGAGCTCTGTGCAGATGTTGTATTACTGGTAACGGGAACAAAGCTTACGCATATCTAGGACGCCCATGGCAACCATTTGCGAGAGTTGTGTTTGCTTACACGTGGATGGATGCCTGCATAATGCCTGTGGGTTGGCATAACTGGGGTTCATCCGAAAAGGAAAAAACTGCCTGCTTCTGTGAGTTCAGGTTTGTTTTCCTCTCTAGGTTTACTCTTTGCAATGATTGGATTGTTTTGCTTGATGTTTGTGTTACAAGAATTGGGATGCATTGCAGGTGTTTTGGCCCTGGCAGTGATTGTTCTGGACGAGTGAAATGGGCACACCAATTGAACGATGATGAAATTGAGCAATATCTGAGTCAGAGTTTCATTAATCCAAACCCAGATAAAGCCTGGCTGACAAATGACCTGTCCATTAAATTTCCATTATCAGCATGAGAGGCTACACTACACTCAGACCTTTACTACTTATCTTAAATATGTAAAACAGTATGGAAACATGGATATTAGACTTATCATGTTTTCCTGTAATAATTTGGCTGTTTTTTTGCGAACTTGGTTTTCAGGGTTCTTGGAAAGATGGTACTTGCCATGTGACTGGTTACTAGTGAGAATAATCATAATAAATTTCAAATTTCAATAGCTAATGTCACTTTGTGAAAAAAAAGTAAGGGAGGATTTTATATAATCTACAAGATTGTTCTGTTATCTGATAAGGAGTTTAGTTTTGTTCTTTATATATCATATCTCAGAGTTTGAATCTTCATGGACAGTGTAGTCAAGATAATACCATCATTCTCACAAATTGTACTCAATCAATTAAACTACGACTCTTTGATCACTTTGTGACCAACATTTTAAATCAACAATTTATCAATTAAATGCTTAAGAGGATATTGAACTTTAAACTACCAGCTTAACAATGGGTATATGAAACTGTTTGAGACTTTTTCTTAATTGTTTAGGTAAGAGAGGAAAAGAATAATAGATTAGTCCAACACCTCTCTAACTTTCTCAATCATTACAAGTGTTGAAAAAACAGGATAAAACTTGCAATAAAAATATGCTGACAATTTTATGCATCCAAATTAACAACGTAATAAATCATAGCTGAAGCAAGATTACAAAAGATATTCAAACCATAGCACAAGAATTACGTGGAGAAACCCTTGCGGGAAAAAAATCCACACCTAAAGAGATCCAAGACTTGTATTAATCCTTCAAACAAGTTACATCAATACAACTTCTCCCTCTGAATCACTGCACCACTTCATGGCTTCAATAACCTGCAACTTAACATGTTTTCTCTTCAACTCAAGCACAATATATAGGCATGAGAGAAAACATAAATCAAGAATGGTTTCCAAAACCATTTTAGTCATAGATCACAAAGAAAAGAAACTTTCTCTTCCAACTTGTGATTTTATCCATTTTTTAATAATGTGCACATGCAACTAAAAAATCTATTTTCTTTTTCCTTTTTCATGCTCTTTCTAATTTGACAATTACAACACTTTGCAAGTTGTCATAGTTGCATTTAACAACTTTCATGACAACTAAAAGATAATTACAAATTGCCATTTAATAAATTAAAGAACAAAGCAAGGTTGAGACATTTTCTCAACAACAAGGTCAGGAAGAGGTTAATCTCTCCTACATTGTATTCAATTTTGAATTCAAAGAGTTAAAAGGCTATTAATAGAACAATCAAAGTTAAAAATTCTTTAAAATAAAAGAGTTTAAATTTTTTTGGTTAATTTATATATGTTTAAATATACAAATTAATGTTCATAAATAGATTAAATCTTATTATCTAACTTTTAAATACAAAATATTTTACAATAAACATATTTATTAAATTAAAGATATTAGATTTTCACAGTTCATTATTTATACATAGAAAATTTGTTCAAAAAACTGTATAATTTTTTTAATTGATACTCCATAATATACTAAAAACAAAATATGATCCAAAACACTGATTAAAAAAACTCACTGTTTTTTTCCAAAAACTTTTTAATACATTTACTAGACTTTGCCTAAACCATAATACTCTCCCCTACACTCCAATACCTTCAAATTGAATTTCATTTTAACAACCCCACAAAATTTAAATTTGCCCAATAAAATGACAAGCACAACTAAAACCAAATTCATGCTAGTAACAGATAGCCAATCAACTGCAAAAGTCCACATATAAAACAATATCAAAAGGCAATTAGGTGCAAGACAACACATCAAACAACTTCACTAGATAGCAGAGGATTGCATCTAAAAATTCCAAACTCCTCAAATAATGTAGAACTTTTTTTCCTTCATAGGATTTTTCCGTAATGCTGCAGAGCCATTGGGTTCAAAGCCACTATCTGAAGAAGTTTTCGTTTGCCAAAAAAAGTCTGCAAATGTGTTGCTTAGCACTGCAAAGCCGTGCTATAGTACTGTGGAAAGGCTTTTGCTTTCTTGAAAAACCCTGTAGAAACGTTGCTTAGCGCTACAGAGTGGTGCCATAGTACCATGGAGCCCTGTAGTGGTGTTACATAATCCCTTTACCACTGCAGAGTTGTGATGTAATGGTGCTAAACCCTCCTCTACTGTTGTAGTAAGCAATGGATTCTGCAAAACTTGCATCTAGATATAATCTAAATGATGTGTATAGCTCTGGGACGATGTCATGGTTTCAACTTTCAGTTAGTTTTCACAGTTCTCCATTCTTTGTTATGCTCTGTGACACTCTTATATTCACTGGAAGTCAGTTTTATGCTCCTCTTATCCCAAGAACAATGGAGAAGATCGGCTTAATGTTCAGTGTTGGGCTCCTTTGACCCCTTTTTAGACCTTTTCTTAAAATATAAATATTCTGCCTTAATATAGAATGTTTGTTTTGTCCAAATTTTAATCATATTTGCCTGTTTCTTTATCACAATGCTATGATAGTTACTACAGTTTTGTCACTGTGGGCTATCCCGTTCCGATACTTTAACAGACATAACCTCAGACTAATTATAACTGAGTAGTTTAGATTAGAACTTGATTTGGGTTTTTTTTTTCATCACTGGGGATTCAAGAAGTTTTATCCAGATTTGCCAAGTTAAAAAGTTTCGATGTCAATGCAATATGACTCATCTGAAACCCTCACCAAGTAGACCAGCGTAATCACTTCCAATGGATCCTACAATGCACTTATATATGTTATTTTGAATAAATCTTAGAATGGGTTTTTCTAATTTGGACATGGACATCTTATTATAATTTCTCTGTAATCTTAGAATGCCTGATATGAGAGTAATGGTCAAGTGTGGAAAAGTTCCTATTTTAGTTGCCGAAAGAGGATTTTTTTGTGTGTATTTTTTATTAGAGTAAACAGAGCTTCTTCCAGCACCGGATTTGGCAAATTTTTTTAAGTCGATGATGACTACCGCGACCCTAAGCACAGCCTATTGTCGTCTCGCTTGAGCAGCGAAACAGATGAGACAGATTTTGAAGCGAATGTCAAAGCGTGGAGAGACACCAGGTTTATTACGGTCATTAACAATTCGTTGAGCTTCACTACGGCTTAAATTGCTAAGAACTGACGTTTTCCTGGCAGAAATCATGGGCCCTTGGGTTCATTTCGGCTTTGCCAATGCTGAGAAACAAGCCTTAAAGTGGAGCAACAGTAACAACTCTTTGTAATCAACTCAAGACTGAGTACTACTTTTGGGTGTCCTGTTTACTACATTACTCTTAATTGGATTTGATCTTCATGGCCTTCGGTGCATTCATTATCCTCACAAATTGGATGTGTTTGCCTGGTTTCATTCATTATTTACAACCAGAGATTGCTCTTATAGGAAATGTTAGTTCATTCCATGATGTGAAGGATATACCCATCAAGAAAAAGGTGGTTTCCCTGCAAAAAACCATTTCTGATGTTTGAGACCAAGGTGATTTCTTATATTTCTACTGATATTTGTTTAATGACTTTGAGGTCTGCAGTACCAATGATACAATGTAATTTCAAGGTCTCTTGTAGCATGGGCTGTCTACAGTATTGAAGTATATGACAGAGCAGCAGATTCCCTACAACCCCAGCAAAAAGATGCTCATATTCTAAATTAGATGATTTTTTTCTTTAACTCTTCATCAAACAACGAAAGGTAATTGACTGAAGAAAGAACCTGGAGAAGATTTGAAGGCCACCACATGGCAGCGGGCTCCACCACATGTCTTCTGAAGTTTCCTGCCTCTCCAAATCCCATTATCTAAAAATCAGAAACATTGCCGAATTACGCCACGATCTACATAGAATAAAATCTTCTTTCGTCTACAGTAGCTCCAGAAATGAAACTGTGTTGTCAAAGCAATGAGAAAAGTAACGAACAAATCCAACTTTTTCTCTTCGAAAACTTTGAAATCATTAGTCCAGTATTCACAAAGAATGAACTGTGCCAACCCTTGAAGTAGCCAAAATCGAAATAAACACAAGCTCTTTGATGTTGAATGGTCCCAGATTCAACAAGCAATCCCTCTTGCTTAAGGTACCTGCCTTCATCTAGCCAAGACGAAGTACTGCAACCTAGCAGAGAGTGCAGATATAGACAGGGCTCTGTTCTGTACCAAAATAATTGATTGGGAAATTATAACAGCACGACAGAAGACCAAAGAACTATTGGGGGTACCCAACACCCTTCTCCGCTCCCCCTTCCCCTCGCCAACAATTTGAAACCTATGCGCGGGGGCGCGGGAAAAGAATTAATAAGGAGGCTACAAGTTCAATTTTTACCCCGTCCCCATGCCCTTGCTTAAAAGGTGTTTTGTGCTTATTAAGTGTTTATTAAGTGTTTCAATGTAAAAAAAATTAACAGGGGATTTTAGGATCTATTTTTAAGGAGTCGAGGTTTCATGAATTCAAAAAAAAATTGCTACATGATTAATTGGAATCTTTTCCTAAAGAATATAAGCTCCTATCTTTTAGGATTGTAGATTTGAGGGGGTGAAAATGGGGTGGGTTGGAGATTGCCCCTACAATTTAGAAATTTTATCTAGGGGAGAAGACCCTCCCCATTGAATAAACGCCAACTCCATGCTCACTCCACCCCCTAAAATAAATTTAACTTTGATCCATTAAAAAACTTTATTTGAACAAATGAAAAATTACAACAACACCAATGGTTGCTCATAACACAATGAGTAACTCACCAATCATAATAGCTAAACATACTTTTGCATTTATAAAAAAAGTCAACTTGCACATAAAAAGGCTCATTTACAATTTAATTTAAAATATTTACTGTTACAAATACTTTCACTTGTAAATCTTTATCCCTCATTACAGTTTTTATTTACAACTACACATGCATACTTAATGGTGATTTACATGACATAATCACAATCTCGTATTAACTCTATGGGATTTGAAATGCACGGTCTTCCACACACTCCCTGACAGATATATGTATTTACTTCATTTCCTGTAGGTACCTGCACAATTAAATATAGGTGTAAGGCTCCCCAAATAAACATCAAATCCAAATATAATGCAGAATTCAGTCATATCATCTCTAAAAACCTACATATCTGACAACTACAAATTCAAATTTTCAAACAAATTTAAATTTGAAACACAACAACCAAATTGAATGCATTCAATTGTCAGATTCAAATTCCTAAATAAGAGGGGGAAAGCAATCAGTGTCATTCACAATTGTTATTTGTGAAGAATTATTCTTTGCAGAATTCAGAGCATCGTCAGACATCCTCTGCACATTCCTTTGCAGTTTCAGGTTGGTACTTTATACATTTTGCTTATAGTTATTTTCATGAACTGTGCATTTAACATTTATATTTATGCAGCGTCTTCTTACTTTGCTTTATAAGTAAATGAAAAGTTATTTTTTGGTGACAGGTTTTTACTTTGTTTTGTGTTCATTTTTTGTTTTTTGTCGTTTATTTCTACAAATACATGTATTTATATTTGTATTTTTTTGGTCATTTGTCATTTATTTCAGGGTTTATATTTGTCATTTATTTCTGCATATATGTGTATTTATATTTGTTTATATTTGGTCATTTCTCAGGGTTGGTCATTTATCAGGGTTTAATATGTATATATATATATATATATATATATATTTGTACATATATACATGTGTATATATATATGTGTGTGTGTTATGTATTTAAAAACATATACACAAATATATACAAATACATACATACAAATACTTACATATATATACATATAAACATGTATATATATGTATATACATACACAAACACACATATATATATGTATATAACTCTGTTTAAATATATTTCCTTTGGTTTTCCAATACAATAGACTAGCATTTGTTTATATTTTTATACTTTCCATTGCACATACAGCAGGCCAGCATACATATATTTGTCATTTTACATTTTGTGTCTCTTGTTCATTCAGCGAATCAATATATATGTGTGTATCCTTTGCCTATCCTTTGAGAATGCAAACAATGGTACTGGTTGATCATTTTCTTCTGCATCTTATTGAATTTGTAAAAGAATGTGTACAATGTTAATTTTATATATATATATATATATATAACACAACTTATTGAATTTGTAGATGAATGTGTATAATGATATATAACACAACTTATTGAATTTGTTGTGTGTTTGAATTTGTAAATGAATGTGTACAATGTATTATACATTCATTTACAAATTATGTGTCTGTTGTCTTTTGTTTATTGAGCAGATTGATATATATATATATATGTATCCTTTAACTATCCTTTCAAAATGCAAACAATGGTACTGGTTAATCATTTTCTTCTGCATCTTTCACGACCCATGATGGGTTTATTTGATGATTGAAACATTATTACTGCTTGTTTATGAAATAAATCATTCATTTTACACGTTTTTTCTCTAGGTGTTGTTTGATTTTGTTGGATCATGGTGTTGGTTTTTTTTCCCACATTGTATGTATGTATGTAACACATACATACATACATATATACATACATACAATTACATATACGTATGTATGTATGTATGTATGTATATATAAAGTTGTATGTTCATGGTGTGAGGTAACAACAAACATCATTCTCCTTTCAAAGTGTATGTATGTATGTATGCACTTACATACATATATATGTATGTATATATATATGTATGTATATATATGTATGTATGTATGTATGCTCGTGTTTTACACATGAGTTCTTTTGGAGTTAAATGATTTTCTCTCCCTGTTTTACTGCGCGCTCACGGCCTGGTAAAGTCGACTGTCTCATGATTTTGTCTCCAAAAATGATGAGGAATTTTGTGGGTTTGACCACATGTCTGCAAAATAATATTTTCTGGTCTACTTCGACCTTTTTATAAAAAACCCATGTCACTATGGGAAAAAATCGACAAACCCTTTTAAAATACATATGCATTTGTGAAAACCCTTGCTTGGTTTTTTCCAAATTCGTGTGCTTAAGGAATTATTCTCATGATACCCTTGCCTAAAATATTTCACATCCATTTGAAAATGCACTTCTATATTCCTGCGAGTGAGAAATTATTATTATGAAACCCTTGGTTAATTTCTTGTGTACATTTCTGAAAACCCAAGTGTGTAATCGATCTACCTCTATTAAAATTAATATTCTATTGTTGTTGAATACAACACAACTTCTTTCATTTTCTGTACAATGTGATTTGAACATTAATATATATACATACATATATTTACGTATATATAGATATATATGTATATGTACAGATATATGCATACATGTAACTATGTAATTATATCTATACACAGATACACGTATACATGTATCTATACAAATAAATATAAATACATCTATATGTACGTATATATATGTAAACCCAAATTAAATGATGGAAAAGAATCGGATACCCAAAAAAAAAACATTAGTCATATGCATCAATCAGACCCCAAATGAAGTCTAATTGGGATGTAATATGTTTGTTGTCTGGTGCTAAAGTAAGGAGATTAATATGTAGGAGTTATTTTTAATGGGTGCCAAAATGATTTTATAAGGTGCTAATGTGAATTAGACCCATTGACAATGATTGTTTTTCTGACACTTTATGGCTTACAATGTGCAGGATCACTAACAATCATGACACCAAGGCAGAAGAGGAAAAGATCGACTGAGAGGTGCTTGTTTAGAGTACCTCATGGAGTGACATTCAATGTTCCAGATGTTGTTGATGAAGAGCTAGTAGTGAACATCAACGAGGAAGTTATTTCTGAAAATGCACAAGAGACCAATGAAAATGATGGTTTTGAACCTATTGTTCATAATACTGAGGTAGAAATGGAACCACTACCTGCTGAACATGTGACAACCCTAGATCTGTGCATGAAAAGTTGGTCTATGGATA
Source organism: Sequoiadendron giganteum (assembly GCA_007115665.2). NCBI lineage: Eukaryota > Viridiplantae > Streptophyta > Pinopsida > Cupressales > Cupressaceae > Sequoiadendron > Sequoiadendron giganteum. Next base: position 477,261,466 of record CM021104.1, read on the forward strand.
ACATGGAAAAAGCCATTGCAGATGTTGAGGACAATCGAATGTTAATCAGAGGTTCAACGATCAAATGGGGAATCTCGCCTAGCATTTTGCGGGCATGGCTCAATGGTGTGACATCCACAAAAAGGAGGGGGCCATGAACAATCCTAACTGACGAAGAAGAAGCTAAAATTGTGCAGTGATGTAAAGATATGGCTAATATTGGCCATGGCCTTCAAGTGTCACAACTTAAGTCAACAATGGCCCAAATGGTTGGAGTGAGGCCTAACCCATTCACAAATGGGATACCAGGTAGGTCATGGTGGGTTAGCTTTCGTCAAAGGCATCTCGATCTGACAATTCGAACACCTGAAGGAGTGGAAAAAAATTGAACTATAATGCTAACGCCATAAATAATTTCTTCATTCTATGATAACTTGGAGGAGTTGTACAACAAGCACAATTATGGACCCAACAAAATATGGAACTGCGATGAAACAGGTGTGCAAGCTGGCAAAAATTGTGCAATGAGAGTTATTGCAAAAATAGGGACAAAATGTGTTCCACAATTAATTTCTAAAAACAGAGAATGGATCACTGTTCTAGCTTGTGTTAGTACAATAGGTCAAGCTATACCCGGTTACTATTTGTTCAAGTCCAAAAGGAACATTAGAAACTATATTGTTAACTATGAGCCAAGGGCATGCATGGCAATCCAAGAGCATGCTTGGATGACCAAAGAATTATTTGTGGAATGGTTAAAATACTTTGCAAGAAATGTTCCAGGAGGGGTGTCACCAACCAACAGACAACTTCTCGTCTTTGACGGTCATGGTAGCCATGTGGCATTCAAAACGGTCAAAGAAGCAAAGACTATGGGAATATATTTGCTCACTCTTCCAGCACATTGCAGCCCCTTGATGTTAGTGTGTTCTCACCATTTAAGAACTACTTCAAACAACAAAGGAGTATATGGCTCTATGAAAATCCTCAACTTGACATTGGAAGGGTAGAGTTGGCAACACTTGCCAGCAAAGCTTTTGCACAAGATTTGACTCCTAATAACATTGCAAATGGTTTTAGAAGAATGGGAATTTGGCCATTAGATCGACATGCACTTGACTTGGATATGGGGCTAAGCCAAGCTTTTGTGGTTGAAGAGGAAGAAACGACATTGGGAGCAGAAACAGAGGGTGATACAGCTGATGATGAGGCACAGTTCATGGCAACGAAGACTTGTTTGAGGATAGCAGGTTGGAATGAGGAAAAAATTGGACAGTTTGTGGACACCTTTTCTGCAAGCATTCCCCCAAATCCAACAAACGGAGAAGGATATTGCCCAAAAAACATTGAGGCAACATAAATTGATCAAGAACTAGCAGTTCAATCATGTACTCAACAAGCTGAAAATGAAGAGAGACTCAATCTGCCATCTGAATTTCAAGATGCAACTTTGAACCTAGGGGTGCATCTCAATTTCAGTCAAGTGTATGAAGGGTTGTCCATTCCATCACCACGAGATGTTGATCAAAAAGATGTCATCCATTACTTCACAATTGGGAGAAATTGGGAGGCTGAAAATGATGATGATGATGATGGAGTCGAAGGTAATGACTCAAGCGACGAAGAGGCTGACTATGTGCCATGCACACAAGTCAATGATCAGCAACCAACAGGCAGAAGAAGCATTTTTTTGCAAATCCCAACGAAAAGGGTGCACTAATCATCTAATCGAGGTCACAATGGGGTCCTACGCCTTAGTAGGCAGTCTCAAATTTTGACATTAGATGATTTCTTCAATTTTTTGAATGAATGGGAGGCATAGAAATGAAGAAACCAAGAATTGCAGCAAAAGAAAAGGGAGCAAATGGCCGAAAAGAAGGCAAAAAGAGAAGCAATGCTTGCATAGAGGGAGACAAAGACACTGGAGTGTGTTGCAAAAAAATATAAAATTACAGAGGAGAAGATGAGGCAACGACATGAAAAGTAGCTTCTAAGGGAGCAAGCAAAGATTGCTTGACAGTTGAAGGAAAACCAAAAGCAGGCAGAAAGAGCAGAAAGAAACAAAAGTAAGAGTACTCCTACAACTCCTCTTCCAAGTCAACATCCAATTTTAAGAGACATGATTAACATTTTGGCTCCAGCCTTTGCTGCTCTTAGCAGCGTACAAAACGGGTCTTCCGAAGGCTGCTCTCCATAGTTACAGCTCACTCCAAAGGCAAATCATGCATTGCTTGCTTGTATAGCAAGTTCCATACAAAACAATCCATAGTCCGTAACATCTTCTCCAATTGATGCAGACTCAGTTGACCCCCAAGGACACACCACTTCTTAATCAGATCTGTGGATGTCTGATTAGCATTTTTTGTTGTCAACTTTTTGACCTCAAAGTGTGCTAGAGTGTTTTTTGTAAAACTGAATGCTAGTCTATTGTATTGGACAACCAAAGGATTATAGTCTATTGCATTGGATAGCCAAAGGATACTAGTGTCTAAATTTGTAGAACTGAATAGTAGTCTGTTTTCAATTTATCTACTTCGATGTGTGCCAATGTGTTTTTTGTAAGACTGAAGACTCCTTGTCTTCTTTCCAACTTTGTCTTAATCATGTTTATGCTATAATAAATTTTATTTCAGCCTAGGCATGTTTTGGGAGCTGTCAAAGTTAATGATCTATGCTTTTCTGATTCTAAATCGGTTTTGTGTTGGTTGTATTCATCTATCATTTTGTTGGATATGTGTTTGTTATTTTCATCTAACTAACATTGTTGAAAATTTAAATGTACATTAAGAAATGTATGTAATTGAAATTCAGAAAATTATGTACATATATAAATATATATATATACACACACACAACTATGTATATGAATACATATACATATATATATGTATATGCATGCATATACATAGTTGTGTGTATATATATATGTATACACAACTAAGTATATGCATACATATATATATTACTATACATCTATATGTAGCATATCCATAAATTGTAACTGGAAGTGTAAGTGGAAATCAATCTAATTGTAAATTGTAAGTGTATGTTTACAATGAATACGAAAAAGAACATAAATGAACACAATGTCTATCAAGTCACAACCAAAGTAAAATTCTGAAAGACATGCTCTTTACAACCTCTCTAGTTGTGTATACATGCATAGATATATATAAATATATAAATATATATATGTATGTATGTATGTATACACAACTAAGTATATGCATACATATATCTATACATCTATATGCATTATATCCAAAAATTAATCTATTTGTAATTATAAAATTTTCAATAGCTACACTTGGAAATCAATCAAATTGTAAATTAAAAATGTAAGTTTACAATGAATAAGAAAAATGAACATTATAATTGAACACAACGTCTATCGGGTCACAGCCAAAGTAAAGTCTTGAAAGACTTTACCTGAAATGTAATCTTGCAATTTGACATGCTCTTTACAACCTCCTAGCCATTTTGCATGCCTGCTACAACAGACAAATATAATAGAACAAACAAATATGGACAATAGTTATTGAAATAAATAAAAAGACATACTAGTTAGTGAACAATATAGAAAAATAATTGAAACATAGAGCCATTTGAACAAAAAATCCTTAATTATTTGCTGCGTTGACAAACACATTTACCAAACTGCCCACCATGAACATTGTTGCACCACCTCTCCTTGTTCTCCCATGCCTGCAAGAATATATTTACAACCACAGGTAGTCACAACTGAGGCTAGTAACATACAAACATCATACGACCTTTGAAATAATGCATGTACAACAACACATAATTAATCAAGTTCAACATATTAAAAGATCCATATGGAATAGATAAATATATGTAAAAACATATAAATGTTAATATAATTGTATACCAAGATTTATTCAACTTATATTCATTGTTTCTCATCAACCTTGGATATATGAGGAATGTGCAAAGGATGTCATTCAATGGTCTATAGTATAGAGAGGATATTACTAGAGAAGAATAATTGTGAATGTTGTTGGCTACTGTCCCTCTTATTTAGAAATTTGAATTTGACAATTGAATGCATTCAATTTGATTGTTGTGTTTCAAATTTTAATTTGTTATAACATTTGAATTTGTAGCTGCCACTTACATAGGTTTTTAGAGATGATATGACTGAATTCTGCATTATATTTGGATTTGATGTTTATATGGGGAACCTTATATATCTAACTTTTTGAATGTTTGTATGCATGCATACGGTCATACAAACATAAGCATACATGCAAACATTCATAGAAACACAAGAATACATGCATGTATTCATATAAACATATACATGCATATACATTGCAAAAGCTCACTGATATACATTGCAAATTTTAAAAAACACCTAAATGTGTCACTATTAACATTTAAATAAAACTATTTTATCATTCAAATCCGTTAAAAGGTTAATGGGTCTAATTCACGTTAGCACCCTATAAAATCATTTTGGCACCCATTTAAAATCACTCCTACATATTAATCTCCTTACTTTAGCACTGGACACCAAACACATTACATCCCAATTAATCTTCATTTGGAGTCTGATTTATGCATATGAATAATGTTTTTTTTGTGGGTATCCCATTCTTTTCCATCATTTTACCGCGTGCTCTTTTTGGAAGGTTCTCATGACAATGGAAGGTATATATATACATACATACATACATACATGCACATATATATGTATGTATGTATATATGTATGTGCATACATACATACATACATTCATAAATATATATATATGTATGTATGTATGTGCATACATACATACACACACACACATATATATATCTATGTATGTGCATACATACATAAATACACACATTGAATAGATTGATATATATGTCTGTATCTTTTAACTATCCTTTCAAAATACAAGCAATGGTACTGGTTTATCATTTTCTTTTGCATCTTATTGAATTTATAAAAGAATGTGTAGAATGTGCATACATACATACATATATATGTATGTATGTATGTATGCACATACGTACATACATATGTATGTATGCATGTATGTATGCACATACGTACATACATACATATATGTAATTGTATGTATGTATATATGTATGTATGTATGTATGTATGTGCATACATACATAAATACATACATACATATAATGTGGGAAAAAAAACCAGCACCATGACCTAACAAAATCAAAAAACACATGGCGAAAAGGCGTGTAAAAGGAATGATTTATTTCATAAACAAGCAGTAATAATTTTTCAATCATCGAATAAACCCATCATGGGTAGTGAAAGATGCAGAATAAAATGATTAACTAGTACCATTGTTTGCATATTCAAAGGAGAATGGTGTTTGATGTTACCTCAAGGCGTACGACGTTGCAGGAGCCATGGAGAGTCATTGCCATTCACTGCCATTGTCGTGAGAACCTTCCAGAGCGTGCACGGTAAAATGATGGAAAAGAATGGGATACCCACAAAAAAAAAACATTAGTCATATGCATAAATCGGACCCCAAATGAAGATTAATTGGGGTGTAATGTGTTTGGTGTCTGGTGCTAAAGTAAGGAGATTAATATGTAGGAGTGATTTTAAATGGGTGCCAAAATGATTTTATAGGGTGCTAACGTGAATTAGACCCATTGACCTTTTAGTGGATTTGAATGATAAAATAGTTTTATTTAAATGTTAATAGTGACACATTTAGGTGTATTTTTTTTTAAATTGGTGGTTATAGCTGGTGGGTACTGGGACGTTAGGTGGCGAGGAGTGGACGTCACCTCTAAAAGGTGTCTTTTTTACCTCCACGCGCATATCCAACGCTCCCACACTCTACCAAATTGCTTAAAAGCCAAAACCTTAGTTATAAGCTCTTAACTCATGAGTGAAAAAAAACCCATAATTTTTTTTTCGATTCGACGTACGGTTTAGATTCTATGGTTGTACGAAGTTAGCCCTGGTGGATATTGGGTCTTCTCCGCTACCATTTGTCAATCATCACAACTTTTAAGCTTCCTTAAATTCTGGAGCTTAAATTTTAAGCTGAATTACACTACTAATAAGTTCATGAGACCACCAGCTTCTTAAAACTTGAAGCTTAATATTTTAAGTTGAACTATCTTACTAAGTTCATGGGATCACCACCTTCAAAAATTTCCTAAAATTTCTCAACAACATTGCTGAAACTTTTGAGGAAGCTCCCCTCCATGGGACCCCACCCTTAGAATCTTTTCATATTTAAATGAAGTTGCTATTGTTTATGAATTGAAAATAAGTTGTGAAAAAAAAAGGGAACTTTTGAGGAAGCTCCCCTCCATGGGACCCCACCCTTAAAATCTTTTCCTATTTAAATGGAGCGACTATTGTTTATGAATTGAAAATAAGTTGTGAAAAAAAAGGGGGGCTAAAAATAAAAAGTGATTGCATATTGTCAAAAATGTCATGTGGCTCCACAATTTGTTTTTCCTTTTTTTAATATTTGTTTCTAATTTATAAATTATTATTATTACTATAAATACAAAGTTGAGATGGTCTTGCTATAAAAAAGCAAAACAATTAAATACTCATGGGGCCACCAGTTCAACAAATAATTCTTAAATATGTTGAGTAGTGATTGCTAGCCAAAATAAGTTCAATAGCAGCATGGGGACCTGCCCTTAATTTTTGTTGGAGTGGAGTGGTTCATATTAAGTAATATTATATGAGAAGTAAATTATTAAAGAGATATTTTTCAAGTTATTCATATTTTCCATCTTATTTTGTTAAATCATTTTTTCCATTCTTTTTACTCTCATTCTTGCAGTATTTAGTTCTAGAGTTTAATAGAGGTATTGGGACTACTCTCTTACATCAATTCCTTATTCTACTACTTATCAATCACATAATTGCTTCCAAACTTCTAATATTTTTATTGCCTAACCTAAGTAGACCTTCCCCTTCTATGTAGTCCCTACTTACTCACAAAAACTAAAAACTTCCAATTATTTACAAAGAAACAATACCTAATTTGACCCATGCTACGAAGCACCCAACTTAGGAGGATGCCATTTTGGTCTCGAATAGCCTTAGAGTGAATAGGGTGTAAAACTATTTAGGAGTAAGGGTGGTAGAAGCTTTGGGTCTAAGGAGAAAGGGGAAGAGGTGATAAAAGAGTTTTGGGTGTGGGTAACAAAAGCTCCAAGGTTAAGGAGAAAGGGAAAGAGATGGCTAATGATGATTTGGATGTGGCTGGAGAGGGCACCAAATCCAAAGATAAGAAGGGGAGAGCAATGAATAAGGATGAGTTGGGAGAGGGTTGCAATGTGCTAGAAGAAGAAATCAAACCTAAACATAAGGAGAAAGGGAAAGCCTTGATAGAGGATGATTTTTTTATTGGGGCTAAATTTATAGAGGTGGAGGGGTTATGCCGTGGTCTACCTTTGGATTTTGATGAAATTCATTGCCCATGTTCTTCTATAGAATTAGTTGCATCCATGGTCAACATGTTAGCAAATAATTTTGTTGGTTTGTATAAGGAAGTTGTGGTCCACCATAAAACTTTGAAGTAGTTCTCATAAATTAATAGAAAAATAGTAAATCCTCTTTGATGGGAAAGAAATTTTTTGGTGAGGTGCTCATTTTGAGGGATGAGGAGATGCTAAAAATTAAGCACTAAGAGACCATGATGGAAATAAATAGATTGAAAGAAAAAAAAACACCAAGCAAGCAAAAAAGTTGGACTTGACAAGCAAAGACATCTAGGATATTAATGCCAATTTAAGGAAAGTGAATGACATAAGTAGAAACACCATAAATAATAGTATCAATAGTATCAAAATATCACAAGAATGATTGAGATCATGCTCTACATCGATGGACAAAGGCACTAGTTCTAGAAATAGAGACAAAAAGATAAAAGACATGAGAACAAATGGGAAAGAGGATACATTCTTTTGTGGAACATTATCTTAACTTCCTTCGAGAGGAATGAGAAGTTGTGATGGAAATTAATGATCTTTAATTTTTGTGGTATTGGTTAGCTTGAGAAAAGACTCTTAGAATAATGTAAGGAGAATATAGAGAGAGGTGCAATGATTTTATTTTATAAAAAGTAGAATAAAGGTGTAGGAGTTGGTATTGCTACCTGACATCTCCAAGTTGACCATTATTTGCAATATATCTCCCTGTAATAGCATTGAACATAGTAATGGATCCTAGTTGCACACCCTTCCTAGAATTTTTCACTTGATTTGGTTTTCTCTAAAGGAACTTTGGTGATAAGTGTTATTTTTTACTATTTTACGCTGTTATTTCACTCATTGTCATCTAAGATATTTAACTATAAGATATAACTATTGATAGAAGTAGAAGTAGGGCTAGTCTAGATATCAATAGTTGATACACTACTAGGGTTATCAATCTAGTAGTTTATAGATCAAGTAGGGTTAGATATTGTTGGGATTAGGTGTTATACACCTTATATAAAATGAAATATTATAATTTTGTGAATTAAATAAATATTTGGTGTGGTACATCTAAGAGGTGTGTTTAGCCACATTAGATATTTATTTGGTGTCACTTGTAAAGTTGTATGTGACACTGGGTTAGTTATTTATGTGGGAGACATAGAATAATTAATTGGAAAAAATATTTAATATTTGTATCAAAAAGTAAATGAGGGGTCAATGGTATTGTGTACTCATAGTTTTGAGGCACATTGTTTTATCTTACCACTTGGTTTTATTTGTGTGAGCTTGAATCTATAAAAGAAAACATGTGTTTAGTTTTTAAGGTTGGTTGAGTGAGTGAGATGTCATGGTATTGAGTCTTTTGAGGAGTGCATATGTGAAGTATGGTATGTGTGGATTCATGCTTGGACACATGGAGGATGCATATGAGAGACTTGATATTTCAAAAGTATTCATTGTAACTTTGTAAGTGTGTGTATTGATTTATTGTTGAATAATGCATAGAGTGTGGATATTTTTGGACGTTGAGTTCTTCCCTCTTAAGGGCTTTCCTAGGGTATGTCTTATGTTAGTTTGTGGCTTGTCTATTTTATCTTTGCACATGATTATTTTGTAAGATTGCATGCATGCTTTTCTCTCATGGGGTTATGTAGGAAATGGATTAAACATTGTGGGTATTATGCATTTATTTATTAACAAGTGGTATCAGAGATTTATTCATGGTTGTGGGAGGTGTGAGCTGCCAGGTTTGGTATAACATTTGCTTGAGTAGATTTGGTGCAAAGTTTAATCCATGGAAATGCAAGAAAGATATGAGGCATTTCAAGGTATGAACACATTGTACAAGTTTTTTTACAACTTTGGAGTTTTGGGGGTTGCATATTTATTGGGTTTATTGAAGATATATGGTTTGAAAAATGTTTGGTCAAAAGAGTTTCCTAGATTGGGCTTCATATGAGGATTTTATAGGGGAATTTACATAGATGACCTCTTGAGAAAAAACAAACCTCACCATTAGATCCAAGATAGTTGAGAGGTGAAGATTGATATAAAAAAATTCCTGTTTCATTCATGATGAAAAAATCCAAATTTTATTTTTGTCGTTGCCCTAGTCATACGAGCATCTATAAGAGGGGACTAACGAAATTTTGAAAAGAAAACTTACAATTAAAACTTATTGAAAAAAATATAATTTTTTAAAAAAATTACAAGGGGGGTCCACAAACCCTCATACCCTGTGGTATGCTAGGGTATCGATAGCTCGTCAGTATGAGACTATTAGTCCCAATTGACAATTATCGTCCCTCAACCAATGGGTCCTATCATTGGTAGGGGCTTAGCCCCCCTAACGTGGGCACTTATTCTTATGGGGCTACAATCCAACCCTTCCCCATGGGGGGAATGAAATATTTTTAACCACATTTAAAAAAAAAAATTAGTAGCAACCACCTCCATCTATGCCACCTAGGCAATACCAACATGCCACAACTGCTAGTAGACCGCTAGTGGGGCCAACCAAGGGGCCACCCACTTGCCACTAGCTATCCAAATTGGAGAAATTTTTTTCAAACCTACATAAATTTTTCCCAAATTGTTAGATTTTGATTTCCAATAGTTGATGGAAAGATCTTTTTGGGATTTATACATAGTGATATAGTTTTGGTTCCTTGATTTTTTCGTTTTCATTAGTTTTTGGGGACTTGAAGTCAAATGTTCCTTTGGTACATAGTTTTGGACATAACTTTTGCATACACAATCATATTTTTTATTTCAAATAAGCATTGGAGAGAATTTGCAATGTACTGCACAATGGATAATGTATATTTTCAATTTATGGTGCAGAGAGAGGTTTGTACTTGGTTGATCACTTGTAGGTTCCTGAGATTCAGGATGCGATTTTGTGAGCATCGGAATGATTCAAGAGGAAAAACCTCGAGGGAATACATGTTTTCATATGATATTTATGATCGTACATGTGATTATCAATTTCGGTGCTTCTTGATATAAGTTTATAGGTGTTTTTAGATTTTGTACTTTGATGGTGACATGTACACGGGTTGTCTTTTGGTTTGAGGACATGGGTTGACACATATGGAGACTTGGATTCTTGGTATGGTGAGATTTGAGTGCAAGTACAATGATGGTGATGATTTTGGTTTCAAGGATATGCAGGTACATTTGAGCATTAGCATGACATGATCAAGTTTGTGGTTGTTTGGTGGTAGTGGTTTAGTTTTAGGAGATTTTTCTTATCTCCTTGATGTTTTTTTGATTCCTTGACTATGGTTACTCATATGTGGACTTGTTGAAAAATTAGATCTAGGGTTAATTTATTTTTTTGAGTCTTGAGGTCTATTGGATTATCTTCTTTGATATCTTGGTTTATAGGTTACTAATGTGATGATGAGTTTGTATGTTTCAGTGTTTGGGATCTATGATTTATGAAATTTGTAGGTGTGTACTTCCTATTCATTATATTGAGGTGATTTGGATGATTGTTTATATCCACAAGATTTTTTTAGTGTTGATGCATACTTTGTTAGTTGGCCTTGTAGATATAGTTATTTGTGCATTGGTATGTTGCATTGGGATGAGAGGATGGATGATTAGAGTGCCTGGATAGTTAGCTATTGGGACTTATATAATGTGGTTTATCACGATGTCATGATAGATTGGTTCATATTAGTGGGAGATTTCGATAGTGATGGTTTAGCGGTGTAGGATTGATTCCTAATGATTTGATGGAGGTTGTATTTTCTTGACTTAGAGATCTTGGTTCTACTTGTTCTCTAGAGTTGGGATTATAATTGAGTGTGTATGGACCATGAGTGATCTTCATTTAGGATATGGTTGTCATGATGCCATGTGTAACTCAGTATCATGATTTAGTGGGAATTATTGGAAGTGATGTGGATTCATCATTGGTGATGGGTGATCTTCAGTGTTTGTTGATGTCTTAGAGAAGCTCTTGGATCCTATTGTTTCAATGAGTTATCTTTCACATTTACAGGTTCACTATTAGGAGATGGTTATATTCATGTGATTGGAGATGTTGATCCTTAGTTTAAAGTGTTTTTTGTATTGTTTCTTAGTTTACTCTTGAATCTAGATTAGAATTTTTACATGATATAGGTTCTCTTTAGACTAGGATGTGTCCATTGGTGCATGTTATCTCCTAGGAGGAGATGTTAGATCATGATGTCATGATTGGGTTCTTTATTCTATTATTGGAGCTTTGAAAATGGTCTTGTTAGTTCTCTTGGTATTGAGTACATTGGTCATTTTCTTGAGATCTTCATGATATTGTGGTGTTGCATTCAAAGCTTAGTACGAATTGATCAATTTCAGGTCCTCATGTATACTTGGAGACTTCTCTTAGGATTAGATATATTTTTTGAGATAGTCACTCTATAGGTTTCAAAAGGAAGATCAAGGAGCCTTCACTTGGATATGGATGTGATTTTATGATGGAACTATATAGGATATTATTCTTGGAGTGAGTCATGATGAATTGGGTATCCTAGAGGAGTATTCTCATTCCTCGCTCTTGGTCTACTAGGTGATTTATCTTCTAATAGGTATTGCCCATCCTAATAAGTTTAGATGCATTATGTTTTATGATTTTTCTTCTCATGGATATAGATTTTGAGCTATGTATAGTTAGTTATGGAGGATCAACTTAAGGGGTGTTTATCTCTATGTTATAGGAGAAATGTGATATAATTTTTTTGGCCAGTTTATTGAAAGTCCTAATGTCAATTGGGAGTCAGGAAAACCATTCCATGGCTTGCCCTCCTAAGATTCTTGGGAAGATGTGCATTAGATAAGTATCATTATGAACAACCTCTAAGAAATCTATGTAGAACTCTCTAATGTTTCATGAGGGTCTCCCTTTCCTTTATACTTTTCAAATTTAGGCATCTCAAAGTTATGTAGAAAAGGTGGCATGGCTAGTGTCCTATCAAAAGGATAGGGGCATGTGTCCTCTAGAATATAGCTCTTTGGGAGATGTGGGATGATATCAATGATGTTTGTGGATTTATTATTGAATTAGGGAAATAGTATTACTTGATGTTGTGTTATATAGTGGATTTGTTATTTGCATGGTATATGTGGGAGTTTGAGTCTATATAGGAGGTAACAATACTTGTGTGGAGCTAGTGGGTAGGATTAATTGTGGGATAGTGATAGGTTAAGGTGTGACATTAGGAGAATGTGAAGAATAAATGGGAGTGTTGTTAGTAGGTTGGATGGTAAGGTTTTTTTGTTGTGGCATGGAAGGTGGTAGGGAGAAATTAGTTTGTGACATGATTTTGTTGGAGTTCATTTCCCCCAAGGTCTAGGATGGGGTGTTATTGGTGATATTTTGTATAATTATGGTTTTGAATATAGAAGGAAATTTAGCTCCTTGTTGTGTGAGTAATAAGAATTATTGGTCATGATTGGCCACTAGAAGTGAGTATACAAGTTTCATAACATTAACATCTTGTTAGAATTATGCAAATTCCTCAAGTGTTAGTCTCTTATTGCTCAAATGTTAGGACTATTCCTAGGACTTAGTGGGGGTGGTGTTTTAAATCCTTTTGGTCCAAACATGTGTTTGAATTATCCTTGTGTTTCTTGGAAAGGGTCTACATTTTTGGGTACTATGTTGGGGTCATGTTGGTGTTGCATTTTTCTCTTGGTTTGGGACCTTATTTCTACTAGCATATAAGAGATTTTATGGCCTTTTGACTTGGATGAGATTTTTGGGTGATTTGAATTATGAGATCAAAAAGGATCAAAAAGTGTGTCTAGATCTTTGGACTTAATAATTGGGATTTCGATAGATGTACTTGAATTTTAAACTAGAATTTTGAGTTCAAAACTAATAAATTATGAGAAGGTGGAATAGGTCAAATTAGAAGTACTAAATGACTCTTAGTTAATCTACCCATGTATAAGTTAATTTGATCATTTATGCAGAGAAGATAAAGTTCCAAGCAAAGTGCCAAACTAGAGGTGAGGTGAATGTAAGATCTGGTAAACTTAGTGAATCAAATTTTGGATAGAAATTTGATGGTTATGGATGAGAAATAGATTTGACCTAAGTCTAAATCTAGATATGATTGAAATATATTAAGGGTGAAAACTGAATGTGGTGAGTGATCAAATAATAGGTCTGCTTCTTTGTATTCTAGTAGGTGTTAGTATTGTTTGTTGTAGGTCTGTTCGTAGAACTAGAAGATCCGGTGACAATAAGTAACCTAAATGATAGAACAATTATGCTAAAATATAGGATAATTACGAAACATGATAGGATAATTGTACCAATCATGGATTCAAATGCATGATTATGTGTAAAAAAGGATGACAGTTTGGTTTTTAGAACATAATTTGTAATGCTATAGTCTGAAACAAATACATCACACAATTTCATAGATGCACCACATAGTGTCACAAATGTGCCACATAATGGTACAAATGCACCACAGTATAGAACAAATGCACCATAAGATGACAATTATGCCACAAGATTGGATAAATATGTCATTTTGGCCCAAAACTAAGCTTTTGAGTTTTCTATGATAGATAGTTGCATAGAATGATAAACACTTACGTGATAGAATAACCAAGTGCAAATTTTTTAGGGTTAATTGTGTAATTTAGTCTGATTTTAGTGTTTTTGAGCAAAGTTTTGGCAAAAAAACAATCACAAAGTAGACACGATAGTTTTTGATATTTCCAAGGTAATAGGTTGAATGGTGTGATTGGTCTGAATAAGTAGAAAACTCCAAGAAGTATAGCCTAACTAGTATCAAAGGTGTGTCTTACTAGTAGAGGCCCAATCAATAAAATACCGTAGAAGACCACAAATAAATGGCTCCAATTTCAAAGGGGGGTAGCTAGGTCTCCAATGGCACAAGGGATCACCTTCCTCCTCCTTTTGAAGAATTTTACACCCTCAAAAGAAATCTATCTCACCCTAGGATAGTACATGGGTAATTTCATGCATAATTCTATACACTGCATCCCACTAGCAATAATAGATGCTGGTATTAAGGCTTCTAAAAATAATGTTTCGTAGTAGAATTGATGAATAATAAGCCCATCTGTAGTGCCCGAGATTGGAGGGGTCTCCTTCGCTCTCTTCACCTAATGTGTCTTGGCAGATCGAGGGTCACACAACTTGGTTTAAATGATGTTGACCATACCTTGGGGTACAACTTTCATTCTCCTCTCTTTCTATATCCCACCCAAAAATGTGGTTGAGGTTTCCCTTGGGGTGATGGAATCCCAAGTAGACCTCCTAATAAATTAAAAATAAGGAAAATGACATTGTTTTTTCTCCCCAAGTTTGCACTATAAGCCAAGGGAGAGCATACACATAAATCACTTCCTTGGGTAAATGAATAAAAATGTGAATTCTAAGGTAGTTTTGATCCTCGAGTTTGCATTAGGCACAAGGGGAGAGCATAGATACCCAAGACTTCACTAGACACAATAAATAATTCATTTACCTTAATAAAATTGAAGTGTGATTTAATCTATAAAAATCAAAGACACATGACCCTACAATAAATACATCATAGTTTCAATGTTTGGTCTTCTATCCACAAAAGCTATTGTTGCACAAGAAAATATAAGTAACTAAGAAATAAATAGAACAATTACATAATTTAATGGTTCAATTACGTAAAAGCTTGAGATAAATGTGTATCAAAAACTAAAAAATGTGCCAAATTAATCATAAAAGATTAAAACAATGTGTTATATACTTGCATAGTTTGTTGGACAGTTGCATCACTCTAAGACATAAATGTGCCAATATCTCCTACAGTTGTGCCACTTCTTGAAAAATGTGCCAATCTACCCAAAACAACCAAATTTGAATAAAATGAAGATAAACCCTAATTCAAGAGATAAATTTGTTATTCGAGGGTTAAAAACCTGCAAAATCATAATTAGTAATCAAGCAAAACACACCAGGGGGAACAAGGTATAGAAAATGAACAATGAATAAATGAAATCTTGATCCCAAAAAACCTAGTAAGGTCTTTGTTATAGATGCATAGTTATGTGCAATAGATGCACCATAGCTGAACACGGATGTACCAAAAGATGGAATAAAATTACACCAAAGTAAGGTACATATGTGCCAAATTTAGGTACAAATGCACCAATCCAGAAAAAATATGCAAAATTGAAAATAAATACGTCAAATTGGGTACAAATACACCAATACGATCTATAACTTATCAAAACATGAAACACTCATCTGAACAATGTTAAATTTAGGGACTTGAGTAGTCCCACTAGGCATGCCAGAATTGTACGACCTAGAGAATTACAGTGAATTTGAGTAACAAACAACAAATAAGACAATCCACAATCAAATTCAATGAAGGATCACACTAATGAAGCATAAAGGAAATCACATAAGATAAATACTACAAACCTATGTGACTCCTCTGCTGAGCTCCATTGTTCTCCTCTTTGCACCTTAGAGAAAAGTAAAGCGATAATTTCTCTTGGATTTTATAGCACAAAAGCACTAATAATATGTGTATAGTTTTTTCGCAATGATGAGAGAGGATGAATATATGATAGGAGGGTTGAGTTAATAGATTTTTGGTGATACCGACCAATGGTCAAGATCTGATGAGAGATTGAATAGATTAATGGATCATAATTTATGAGAGGAATTGATGAGGATTTAATTGGCCTCTTGATTGTAGCTAACTGATCATGTGGGCCAGTTAAGAGAATTGATTGAAGAGTGAAGTGTAATTGATAATTAGTGAATAAAATTGATTGAGTAAACTCAAAGCGAGTGGGAGTTGACTAGTGAGGTGTAAATGCATGGGTAATTAATAAATAGTTAAAATTTAAAATTAATTATTAATTACATGTGCAAAAGGGGAAATAAAAAATAATCAATTTTATTTATTTTAGAAGAGGAGAAAGTTGAGAGGAATAGGATAAATTAAATAATTAAAAACAATTATTTAATTTAAGAAGTGGGAAACAAGAAATGAATTACTTAAATAATAATGAATTATTTAATTAAACTTAGTAAAGAGGAATAATCAGTAAATCAATTAAATAATGTTAATTATTTAATCAATATAGAGGAAAAGTGATGAAATAGATAATTTAATTAAATAATTCAAAATTATTCAATTAAAGAGGAAATGAAGGAAAATTTGAAATTAGAATAATTAAATAATTCAAAAATAATTTAATTATCAAGATGAAGGGGAAATAATCATTAATTTAAATAAATAATAAAATTATTTAATTAAATGGAAGATAAATTGATTAAGCCAAATGATAAAAAATGATATGTTTCAAAATAAATGTGTTAGTCAAAATTAAGTGTCTACAAACAACATACCATCAAACATGACACAATATATACCATAGGAAAACCCTCAAGAGGGAAAAATCCAACCTCCAGAAGCATCCATTGCTCAGGTAATAAAGTTTACAATAAATCTTCAGCAATAAAGTTTACAATAAATCTTTAGAGTTCTCCATGAATACCTTTGAAACATCAAGCCCTCTACAAGCACTCCATATGAACAAAAATGTAAACAAGCATCCCATGTCATGCTTCAAACATCATAAATGCTAACAAGAGATGCTCTCAACCCCTAAGCCAAAATGACCAATTAGCCAACTAGCCAACCTTATACAACTACATGTGTGCTTGCTTTTATAGACATAAGCTCACACAAAACCACCAAGTGGTATTGCATAAAATAATGTGACTAATACCATGAGATTTCAAAACCATTAATCCCCAAATTCATTTTTTGGTACTAATTTATCCTACATTAAATATTTCCCCAATGTGCAACTCCATATTAAATATTTATCACAATATTACATACAACACATAAAGTGGCCACAAGAATGCTAACCCATGTGATGCACACATCCCTAGATCTCCTAGATGCAGCACAAATAATAAAATATTACATTATAACATTATGTAAGGTGGACAACACACCTTTTCATAAAATTCTCCCACTTTTTGTGAATATTGCATAAGGGGTAAATAAATAAACTCAAAAATGAACAAGGGACAATCCCTATAGCCACATATCACATCAGGGAATCAAAGTGATCCATGTGCTCCATCAAGATACTTGTAGTAAGAATCAAGGTGACCACCATCTCAAGCAAGAATTATCTCATCCTCTACCAGGTCAATTCACAAATATAAGAAACCATCAAAATAGATGTCACACTATCACAAAGAAGCATAAGTCATGCCTACAATTGATATCTCAAAACATAAACACTCAATCCAAAGTTATGTATGTATTAGTAATTGTCAAGATATAATCACCATAGCTGAAATAACACCCACAACAAATGATAACACATCCAACTGTCCATACATTAAAGGTATACAAATCATAACAAGTGAACCTCATGCCATCAACATATACAACCCATACTATGTAATCACAAGCTCTAAGTGTCAAACCTATCATATAATGAACAAACACATCTAGGAACTCCCACTACATTAATATCAAATATTAAAATGATAAAGACATCCAAATATCCACCAATAGCATCACATATAAGGTGTAACCAATATCATGTAGTACCAAGGAACCTCCACGAATATATGCAAATCCTACAAACCAATATGTTGCAATACATCTCTCACCATAAGTATCCATAGCTCTCTCAAGTTTTCCACACTCAACAAGGGAAAGAGATAAAGGAACCTTCATATTGTCACCAAATAATAATGAACTTGACACATGACCACAAACCTAGTGATCACAATAGCTCCACATAAGACCTCAAATCCAATGTCGTGTGAATACAAACATCTAGAAAGTAGAGAAAGACCAAAGAGAGAAAGTGCAAATCAAAACCTGTAGAATATCCTTTAATACACACTTCTAAAAGATAAGCTATGATAAGTATGATCTCCTCCATAAACCCCAAATATAATAGCATTATCCACATTTATCCATAACCAATATGTATGCATCTCAAACCAAAGGAAGATCAAACCAAATCTATTCCCAAAGCAAGGGAATAAGCCCAATAACATCTCCTAAACTCAAGATTATTGAAATAACACACAATGCATAAGAATATAAACATGTCAATAATCCTCAAATGAACCCTCTAAAACTAATAAATCATAGCTCAAGATCCATATGCATGAGAAGAAAAAGCATATAATATATAATGAATTTGGAAACAATAACGGGCAATACTTCCAAGAGTGGAGAATGAGAATGCTCCTCCAAGATACCTAAGTCATCATGACTCATCCAGGAACAATATCCTCATAATTCCATATTGAGCCCGCGTTCATGTAAGGTGTACGCTCCTCAAACTTCCAACTGAAACCTCATCAGTAATTGTCTCAACAAATGTCTCTAATCCCAAGAGATCTCCTAGCCTCACATATATCTCCAAGTATCCATGAGCAATTGTAACAGATCAATCCATGCCAAAATCCAAATGTAATATAGCACCATCATGAATCTCTCAATAAAATAATCAAAACTTACTCAATACACAAATAACCAACAATACCAATGTTAATGTCAAATCCCAACTACGAAATTAAGAACACAATCATGACATCTTGATCTCACATCTCCTCAAAAGATCGCATGCTCCAATGAACATATCATGCACATATATCATGTCAAAATTCTAAAAACATAATCAAGAGTACAATACCATGACATAATAACATAACCATCCTATCAAAAAAAGGATCACATATCAAAATACAAATCATGACACATCATCCAAAGACTAAAGATTCCTCCAATGCTAACCAAGATGTCAACACCTCCAAACCATATGAAGATAACCATCTCTTACATAGAAGATCATCCACCATCAAATGATGAATCCACATCATCACCACAAGATCCCACTAAACTATGATACTAAACCCTCCATTGCTTCATTAAAAACATCCTCTAAATGAATATACTTTATGGCCTTAACACAATCAAGGAACTTAACACCAATACATCTCAAAGGGACGAGTCAAAACATGATCCGCAAAACCAAGAAGATACAACAATACCAAACCATCACTGTTGAAGCTCCCATTGAATAGTGTAATTAATATATCTATGATATCATGATAACAATTTCCTTAATGAAGGTCAACAAAAGACTCTCACACAATCAAATAAATCAACTAAAACACCAAGAGCTCCCAAAAGGAAAAGTAAAACCATGATCCTAAAAACAAGAAGATGCAATACCACAAACAATCAAGAATCAATCCAACACCACCAACAAAGCACCTAAATAAACAATCATGCCATGTCAAAGTCCCAAAGGCACAAGGAACATCCATGACACCATGATCAACACCAAATGTACTAGTAACAAACTCCAGCTATTTCACATATGTCTACATCACATAGTCAACAACATAGGTCCCACATCATTACTGTACTTGATAATACCATCTCTCCATCTCAACATGAAAACCAAACCATAAAAAAAATGACTAAACCAAGCCACAAATATGAATTTGCAACAACACTGAAGCATCTATGGGCATAAACAACCCACATCCAATTCATATATGCAACTTGTAAATATAGATAACCTACAACACTAAACAACTAGTAGATCCAACAATGCAATATACAAACTTAAAAAATATATAGATAACCATATCAAATGAGAGTAATCAAAGATGTACATGTGAGTATACAATGGCTAAAACACCAAATCACCAAGATCCAAATAGCCATAATCTCACAAAAGTACTAGAATCAACAAGAAACCATAAACAACTCATATCAAAATAATAATAAATAAATCATGTCAAAACATCTCCAAACTAATCCATTGTGTAGTGCTCTGAACAAGATTTTCTTCGACTATAAGAAGTCCAAAATCCCACTTTGTATCCACAAGTTATGACCTCTCCAAGTTTGAAAAGAACACCTAGCTTCCAACAAACATTTCTTTGTTAAAACATTTTTTTTTTGGAAAAACCACTAATACAAAAATAAATTACTCAGAACCACCTTTCCAACAAATATAAGAAGTCAAAAAACTGACACCTGAGGCAAAATTTATGCCCCTTGTAAAAAAATTCCCCAATTTTTCTATTAGGTGACAAGCCAGTGGCCCTTGGGCCGTCCACTAGTGGCAGTGGCGATGGCGCAACCCAAGAAATGCTACCCATAGGGCAACCAGACTCAAAATCAAAATTAAATTAGGTTTAATACTTTAAATTTGAAATGGTGGATGTTTTTTAGTTTTTAAGCTTGTCAAGGGGTTGGGGCATGGTCCCCCAGTAGACTAGGGACCAAAGCTCGTTAGTCATGGGGCTAATGACAAGTGGAAGGTTGTGGCTAGTGGGCGAAATGGGGTTTGTGGAACCCCCAACCCCACAAATTAAATTTTTAATAAGGCTTTATTTATTTTTAATTGTAGGGTAATTTTTTTCTAATTTTTTTTGCTATAGATGAATTGACAGTCGTATGACCATACGACAGGGCTAGGAGGGAAAATATCATGTCAATATTCATCTTCTAGGCCTCCTAGATCTAATGGTAAGGTATGTTTTGTCCCAAGGGGTCATCTGAAACACCTCCCCTACAAAAACCTTATGGTGAACACCAAAGAAAAAATTCCAACAAAGATTCATAAACCTAGATTTGAAAAAAATAACCATAGATCTGCAACCTCAAAATCATAAATCTACAAAAACAACCTACACACAACCCTCATACCTTGCAATGTCTCCATTCTTTCATGAAAGCCGTACATTCAACTACACATTAGATCTACTCCAATAAGGGTTATAGAAACCACAACCATGGCTTTGATACAAAATGAAAGGAAATATGCATTCACCCAAAATAATTTCTACATATAACCCAAATACAAAAATCCATGCAAAAGAATAAACAACATACCATTAAATATGACACATATATACCTTAGGAAAACCCTCAAGAGGTAAAATTGAGCCTCCAAAACCATTCATCACTCATGTATTTTTCAACAATAAAGATTACAATACATCTTAAAAGTTCTCTATGAATACCTCTGAAACATCAAGCCTTGTAGAAGCACTCCATGTGAACAAGCATGTAACCACACATCCCATGCCATGATTCAAACCTCAAAAATTCTAACAAGAGATGCTCTCAATCCCTAAGCCAAAACGACCAATTAACCAACTAACCAACCTTAGACAATTACCCATGTGCTTGCTTTTATAGATATAATCTCACACAAAACTACCAAGTGGTATTACATAAAACCATGTGACTAATACCATGAGATTACAAAACCATTAACCCACACATTTAATTTTTAGTACTAATTTTTCCCAATGTTAAATATTTTCCCAATGTGCATCCCCATATTAAATATTTATCATAATGTTACATACGACACATAAAGTGGCCCCAAGAATGCTAACCCATGTGACACACACATCCCTATATCTCTTAGATGCACTAAAAATAATAAAATATTACATTATAACATTATGTATGGTGGAAATCATACATTTTCCTAACAAAAATATGTCATTATATTTTGATACTGCATGCCATAACTTTGCAAATACTCATCAGTCATTTTACACAACTTTCTTCTCCCGATAAGCATATATGATCTCTTTACCTCATAATCAAACCATTACATTTTTTATGTTTTCTGATTATGTTATGAGTTGGAACCTTAAAAGTATACAGAATGTATTGATGTGATTGTAACCATATTAATAGCTAAATACACCAGATCCATACAAATTTAAGCCATATTTAACTACCTAAGCTACAATCCTAATGAGATGTTTGAAAGCTTCAAAAACAAGTAACCATTAAACTAAGCATGAAATAAACCATGAAATCATAAAAGAAACCTAATCTAGAACTCCAAACCTTATCACATTGGGGGATTGGTGTTGTATTGATTTGGAATGACGACCCTTTCCTAATCCCTTAGATAATACAAGTGTCTAATCAAACTCAATTGATGAAAGCTTAAGCTAAAATGGATGAAACTATGCTAAGGGTGGATAAAAAAGATGAAAATGATTGATAATGGATGCAAGGATGAATAAATATAGTATTCAAACGTGCAACATAACTTTTCTTATATGGAAGTGGATCCATTTCTCTCCAAAATGTGAGGTATTTATAAGAGAAAATTAAGAATCAAGGGTCAAGATCAAATGGATCAATCAATGGTCAAGATGGAATCAAGGGTGAAGACATGGATCAAGGATTCTCATCAATGGATGAGAATCAAAGATCACATGGACCAAAGAATCAATCAATGGATCACAATGATTCAAAAAAACACACTTTTAAAGTTAGAAAGTTTGTTAGGAAAGAATATTACATTTTTGGAGCTCAAGTGGGAAAATATTCTAAGGGAATATTCCCATACAAGTGGATGGGTGAGGAAAATTAGTAATTAGTTAATTAAAACAAATTTTTAATTGTGCAAGTTGAGTGAGTTTAGGATTATCATTAAATAATTTATTTATTTAATGAAAAGGGCTCGAAGTGACATTTAATTAAATAATTAAGATTATTTAATGAAATGAGAGGACATAAGCAATCTAATCAAATAATTTTTATTATTCAATTAAATAAGATGGGAATTGAAGTGAAAACGGATGAATTAGTCAAATGATCATTTGATTAATAGGAGAAGTTGATGCATTTAATTAAACAACTAGGATCATTTAATTAAACAATCGAAAAAGAGATGAATTTTAGGATGAAACGATGTTAGTAACCAGATTCAAGTGTAAAATATCATTTAGGACAATTTTAAGTGTACATTTTACCCCTCTTTGAAGCAAGGTACTTGTTATATTGGTTCAAAGATTGACACTTTTTAGATTA
The DNA here is from genome assembly GCA_007115665.2 of Sequoiadendron giganteum. Classification (NCBI taxonomy): domain Eukaryota; kingdom Viridiplantae; phylum Streptophyta; class Pinopsida; order Cupressales; family Cupressaceae; genus Sequoiadendron; species Sequoiadendron giganteum. The sequence goes on from CM021104.1 coordinate 477,284,771, forward strand.
ATGTTGTTGCTCATATCAAAAATTCAAAAATTTCTGATTTTTTGGATTCCCCATTGTTGCCCCAGTGGAAGGAATTAAGCTGGTACCCTGCCCCCTCAAGAGATCGGGTGAAAAAATTAATTTTAGGTCAAGATCGCGACAAAGATTCGAGATCAATGGAACTCAAAGATGACACAAAGATAATTTTTTAGAAAGCTCAAATTTTTGATGTAGACATATTTTATGATGTATAGACAATCATCGGTCATGGGTAACCTCATGTATATTTTGATATATATCACAAAAAATTGATACTTGGATAGAAATATTAGTAAAGATAGAAGAATAAGAAGAATAAGATGAATGGATTAACCATTGATTTCAAGATTGATTCAAAAGTCCAACAAGCCTATGATTATTTGAGACTTTATTAGATATGGTGACGAGGAAGATGATATGCTCATTTCATGGATTGGGATACTTGGGTCCTTCATTCCTTATTTTTGATATAACACATAGACACGATGCATCATGATATTGATAACCAAGATGGCGTTGTATCTAGTGTGATGGAATTTGACTCTACAAATAGATAGGATAATCCTTGTTCACACCTTGGCATACGAAAACCTCATTGGAATATAGTTTAAAATTTTAGAATATTTTGGACCAAAGCATACACAATGGTCAACAATCTATTAAAAATGACCTCCCTACACAAAACAAAGCAAGTATGTGCCAAGTTATTTTATAATAATATCCCACAAGCACAACAAATTAAATATAATGATCAATGCCACTCTAAATCATTTAAACATCATCAATAGTTCCTTGGAATGGGTCAACAAGATAAATCATAAGACAAGATCAAAATGAACAAATAGTCAATATTATTTATATCTCTTACCTAAGTAATGTGTTTTGTTTAGGATAAGTATCCAAAGTGATTGCCAATGATAATTCCCATTTTAGGAAGGATGCATCCTAGGACATGTTAGTGGATGGTGGCAGGTTGATAGGTTGTTTGAAGAGCTGTTGATATAAAGTTTGATTGACATATTTGATAATGATCAAGGGTTTGATTTTTGTGTTGTGTTTAAAGGTTATACTTTTGTTGATTGTTGTACACTTTTTTTTCGTTTGTGTTACCAAAGGGTGAGTGTGACGATCGATTTATTATGGATGGAAGTTTATTGCGAGTGAAAGGAAGATGGGATGCGTGGTTTTGGAATTTTTTGGAATATTTCAATGTTTTTGGTCTTTTGCAATATTTTGAGGTTGTTTTTTTATCTTTTTGAATGTTATGTGAATGTTTAGGTTTTTGATTATTTGGGGTTGTTTAGGATTTTTTGAATTTTTTCCAATGTTTTGGGTTTTCAAATTATCAAATGTTTTTGTGTTTTCTAAGTTTTTAAATGTTTTTGTGCTTTTTGAGTTTTTAAATGCTTTTGTGTTTTCTGAGTTTTGACCAAGACCTAAAGGAAGACTAACCTAGGGCTTTAGGGGCTTATCAAAGATTAGCCTTGCCTACGTTATACATGTAGATACCATGTAGTTCGACTGACTTTGACCAAATATTGATGAGAAATGAACACTTGTGGATCGTTAGTTTATTATGATGGACTCCTAAACACTGACCTAAAGTGTCTTGGGGGCACATCAGTGATGGCCTTGCCTATGTTCAAGCTCAGAGACAACGTAGTTCAACAAGGTTTATTTTTTTATTTTTTCAATGTTTTTGACCTATTTAGGGATTTTTGACGTGTTTTTTATTGTTTGGATTTTGACTTTACAACTTTTTGAATGTTTTTGGATTTTCAGGATTTTGCAAGTGTTTTTGGATTTTTCGCACAATGTTGATGGGCACGTATGGATATTTGATAATTTCAATGATTTATTTTGGGATTTTGTTGAAAACCAAGCTAGGATTAATTGATTTGATTGATAGATTATCGATAGTGATAACATTGTTGAGGATGCACAACAATGCAAGGATAGTGTTGAACAACACAAGGATTGATTGATTGGATAAGGTAGACCAATATTTTGAAGCTAGGCTTGGAACAAAATCTATTGGAATAATTTGATGTGACGTTGAAGTGCAAGGTAGATGCAACTGATATTATTTTTGGATTGATGTTTGATAAAAGATAAAGCTTGATAAGGAACATCTTCTTGTCAAAATGTGCCATGGGCTATTGATTTGGATTTTTTTCTTACAAATGATTTGACCAATTTGATTTTGTATTTTGTAAATGTTTAGATCACCACATAAGTTATAGGATATAGCTCAATATTTATTCTTAAAGAAAGATGTAAGTATCTACCCCCATTGTCTAGCAATGTATGGAATGATATGGGTGGATGCATGGACAAAAGAGTGGATTGATGGATGGGTATGTGAAGGATGCCAAGGATTATCTTGTGATAGGATAACATGTTTGGATAGAGTATGCCTCTTTGGACAATGCCTCATGGCTCAGATAATGATGGTTAGGATAGGATCAATGATAGTGACCCATGTCAAGATGTTTACCATAAGAAGGTGTGAAGTACATACCAAACCTTTGCCAAGATCAAGATAAGTTCTAGATTGGATGAAAATAGAATGGATAATGAATCATAGATTTATTATGGATAAGATGGATGAAATGTTGGATTTATTATGGATGGGATGAGATGCTTCCACTTGAAATGGTACACATAGATGTTCGATTCTACGCATGACACCTGTTTTCCAGGTTTTCATCATGGTACATGCCCAAAGCGCCACCAAAGTGGTTTTCACTAGAGGACTATTTTCTTTTGAATATTTTCTTGACTTTTTGGTTATTGATTTTTTTGAAAGTTTTTACCCTCATGTTGAACCACCTAGTGGTACTGATGTAGATGCCATTGTCATAATGTGCCAATGATATCTTGCTTGAAGAAGCTTCTTTGTTAAGATATGAGCACTTGAATGTAACTTTTGAGAATTTTGATCTACTCTATTGATATTGAAGTTAACCTCATCTAGATGTGCACACTGTGATAGAGTGCCCTTAGAGTCCTTATGATAAAGAGTTGCTGCCAACACATGGTTAATGTGAGAGTTGGATACCATGGATGTTGAAATTGATGTTGGAGTATGTTGAGGGATATGAGATGTAGATGTATTGGTTGACAGTTTGGAATCTTTGACTCTCCAAACTTGGGATGATGAGAAATAATGGGTGGATATGGAGATTCGATTGGGATCAACTTCTTGATATGCCTTGTAGGTCACTATTGAAGATTTTTTTTGTATCGATGGACATTTTTGATGGATGAACTTCCCTTTTTTATTTTTCCCCATAGTTTCTTTGACTAATGGAGTTTGATGGGGATGATCTTCTTTCTTTTACTTTATATCCATTTGAATTTTTCTTGTCCATTTTTCTTTACCGATTCTTTTTCTTCAATAATTTGCTCTTTTCTTTGATATAGACCTCTATCTTGTGGTTGGTCCCAATTAGTGGGTGGAATGATGCATGGAAAACAATTATTGATATGAATGGTTGGAGTGTTGGTATCCATTTACTCATAAGGAATATTCATGCTCCCCATGTTGGTGCTTGCACTAGATATAGTTGCCCCCAGTATTATGGGAGTATTACTGACATGCTTTGATTTTGTTGCTGACAAACCATTTTCTTGTTGTTCAAGATTTTTTAGCTTTGTTGATTTTCGATAATGCTTGATATCCTCATACTCACTTTCTTCAATCTATATGGAGGATGTGTCTGATTTTTATGCTTCTTCAAAAGGTGTTGATGCTTTACAATCCATATAGGAGTCTTCCTCATGATCCATTTTTTCTTGCTCTTCAAAGGATGTTTCTAATTCACCATCCATGTAGAGGTCTTATTTATGATCAATTTTTGATATTTCTATGGATTCTACTATGCCTTGATCATGTGTAAAGATATTAAGAGTAGGAAACTTTTGTTCCTTGGTAATGATATCAAGAGTATGAGACTCTTGTTTTGGATGAAGATCATCTACATGTCCATTAGGAGTTAGCATCTCATGGGTAGATGGAGGAGTATGTGATATATGGATATGATCATATTTGCAACATCTTGTATGGATTGGAGAATACCCATTAGATCATAGTAGTATCTTGGAGATATGGATCCTTGATCTTGACTCTGTGTGGTGTTATCTTCAATATGCTTTGGTTCATATTTTTGACATGGATCAATTTCAAAGGATGGATTGTTTGCAAAGAGTTCTTGAATGTCTTCATTATGCATGGGTATTGGCTCAATATTTTCTTGATCTTCAAGTGAATTTGGATAAAGTGTTGAATTAAGGATTTCTTCAATATCAACAACCATGAGGTCAAATGATGTCAATATGTCTTGGAAAGGACCATTGCTAGAATTTGGTGAAAGATTTTGATCATGCTTTGGAATAAATTCTTGAGTTATGTCATCTAACTCATTGGGTGATGTAGAGACATTGTCAACATGATATTGGTGGAGGAATCTTGAATTTTATCCTCAATAATTGTGGTAGAAACCTTGTCAATGACTTCAACCATGAGATCAAATGATGTGAATTTTTCTTGGAATGGATCATTGTTAGATATTGGTAAGGGATTCTGATCATGATTATAAAGTGAATCTTGAGGTATGTTGATTTTCTCATTGGATGAAGTAGAGACATTGTAAATATGATCATCTAAGATTAAATCTTGATCATAATCGTCAATAGTTATTGTTCCTTGATCAATGAGGTCTTGGATGAGGTTCTTGAGTTTCATACAATCTGGCGTGTCATGACCTTTTATACTGTGGTATTCACAATAAGAATTATCATCATACCATGAGAACTTGAAGCTAGGTTCACTCCCATTTAATTTCTTTGGAATGTTGATAATTTCAGCATGGACTAGCTTGTTTAACGTTGATTCGATTGGCTCCCCTAAAGGAGTGTATTCACGTTTGATAGTGTTGTTAGATTTCAAGCTTTGTTGTGATTGAGGTGATTTTTAATGGTGTTTGATATGCAATATGTTGATGTACATCCATATCTTGATGATCGTGAAGATATTGCTGATGTAAATCAATGTTTTGATGATGTTCAAGGTATTGTTGATATAAATCAATGTATTGATTTTGTGATGACATGATATTTTGACCTTGATATTGGTATTGTTGATGATTTTGTTGGATGATGTGTTGTTGACATATGAATGAATCCATCCCAAAGTTCCCCATGTATGGATTTAACATGTTTAAGTTTGATAAGTTTATGTTTGGGATGTATTATTCTTGTGAACCAATGTTGTTTTGATGACGACTAATGCTTTGATCATTTGTTTGATAGATTGGTAAGTTTTGACATTGATTTAAATCTATCATGTAACAAGATGTTCCAAAGTTTTCATTTGGCATACCCATATTTGTTGTGTCATTGTAGTTTGTAGGATATGATGACCCCATGTATGGATTGGAGGGTCGAATTGTGAAACCTCTAGGATTAAGCTCATTCATTCCAAGGCTTTGTTAGTTTGTGTCACTCATGATAGATAAATTTTGGTTTTTCTCCATGTCTCTCTTGTGTTTCTATCTTGTTGCAAAAGTGAACCTCTAAGGTATTTTGGACCAATGGTGTGAGTGGATAATGAAAGGGGTGAGTGAAATGGGGGATGAACTTTCTAAAATTTTGGACAACACTTTAGAAAAAAGGTTTGATATTTTGATGTCCTAGATAAAAGGTATTGTAGACACTAAATTTGACCACTTATATTTGGCCAAATTTACCCTTTTCGTCTAAATATCCTTTTATCCACATCAGTTAAATAATGTTACTATTATTTAATTAATACCCCTAAAGTATTCTAAATCCCTAATCCCTTTCTTCTAAGGAAATAAATAAATAACCCATTTATTTAATTCCCTTTATGTCAAATCCTCCATCACTTTTCACTTAATCCTAATTCATCTCCTAATCCCATCATTAGGGATGTGATGCATCCCTAATCCATGATTAGGATGTGTCACATCCTCCAACTTTCACAAGTTGGATCCTAATCATCACTAGCCACCTAACTCTCTTCTAATCCTTCATTAACTAGTTTAATCAGTCCTTTAGTCAACTCTTCCCACATCTCAATGGAATTTTAAATTTCATTTTATTCTCCCAACAACCTTAATGGAATTTTTAATTCCATTTACAATCCCCATGTCTTCTTCCCCATGTGAATTTAAAATTCACATTTATTCATTCAATGCATTTCTCTTCCCTATGTAGGTTGTTGGGAAATTCTAATCCCCTCATGGGTCACATCAGTCACATGGGACAAAGACCTCCTTTATGAGGACCTTGTCTTATCCCCAGGGTACTCCCCAATCATGTGAATTTAAAATTCACATTTATTCCTCCAACAACCTCTCTCATCCCCATGATGATAAGAGAGGACTTTCTAAAATTCTTCACTTGTCACCATCATCCTCATATGGAGACAAGAACTTCATTTTTGAGGAAATCCTCCCCTAATCCCAACATACTTGCAAATACCTCCACCTCACATGTCCTCTTTCCACATCATCCATCATTTTCACACCTCATCTTCCACATGGAAAGATGTGAAGGCTTGTGAGTCCTCAACTCACCACAGAGCTCCATCTTGTTCATGTTGGCTAAATCCTAGCCATTGAATTCTCTAGAGACTCTTCCCTTAAAATAGAAGATTTGGTCTCATTTTTACAACACTTTTCATTTTTCACTCTCATTCACATTCAAACATTCAAGAAAATTAGCACTCTCAAGCATTCATCCTCCATTATTGCAGTTTTCAAGCCTTCATTGCATCCACCTACCACACTTGTCACAATACCCATTTGCACCATTGCATTCCTCATCACCTCTAGACCATTTTGCATCATTTTCTATTGAAGGAGTACACAATCACGCATCAAAAGGGCCAACCAAAATCATCAATTCAAGTAAGGTAAAAGGTTCCATTTTCTTGGTATTTTGTTTGGATTCATCTTAGGCCAATCTTGAGTGTTTGTTAGTGTTTTCATTTTTGCATTTCATTTTGTCTTGCATCTTAGGATAGGAAAAATCACTTGCACATTTTTCTAGCACACCTGGTGGGACCCACAAATAGGTTTGTTTTCTTTCACATTTGCTATTTTTTTTGATGTTTTGTCGGTTGAGGTTACACAAAGGTGACCTGGCCCTAACAGGGGTGACCTGGCCCTAAGATAGGTGACCTGGCCCTAAGACAGGCAACCTGGCCCTAAGACAGGGGTGACTTGGCCCTGAATAAAGTCGATTCTGCCCTAGATAGAGGCAACTGATGTAAAAATAGATACTTGCAACTCATTTCCAGGGTGCATTTCTTATTGTTTTTCTTAGTACTGACCCTCTAACCTGATTTGTTGGTGAGTGTGCTTGTCTTTACTAACATTTGTGTAGCTATATGACACTTGTTGAAGATCAAAAGTCAAAACTTCTAACATGTTCGTTGCAGGAGGAACGGGCCAAGTACATTAGTTAGATTGTTTGTTTATCGTTTTCATATTAGTTAGGCACATAGATCTAATTAGGGGAGTCAAAATATTTGTTTGTTGTGCTTGTAAAGTGGACTATTGACGTATCCAATTCCCTTGCACCATTTGGCGATCTTGGGTGAAGAGAAATCGTAATCCACTCTGTCCTTTGTGTCCACTCATTTTTAGCGGGACCTGCCTGGGGATTTCATCATCCCAAGGGACGATCCCAACCACATGTTACCAACGGGGTATATAAAGGGGGGAGAGCGAAATTTATACCTCAATCTAGTCACGTCATGTCTGGCGAAGCGTCAAAGCTAGGGTGATACCTAGACAAGACTTGAAGAGTTGGTTTGAGCTTCCAATACCTCATTGGGGTTTCTGACTCACGCTTGTGGCAGGCTTGTGTTCACGGTTGTGCCCCACATACCGTGCGTATATCAAGGACTCCCTAGTTTTCCTTGTTCAACCTAGTTAGAGGACCATGTTGGCCATACCCTTCACACTAATCTTAGGATTGTGTGTTTGAGCTATCTTTTTTGTGTGAAACCAATGCATGCATGTTTAGTCAAGTTAGTCATTGCCTTCTGCTTGTTGTTTGTTGTGCTTTCTATCCTTTTCCATAGCTGTTTTAAGTCTAGGTTAGCTGACAAGGGCGACCTAGCCCTAAGTTGGGTGACCTGGCCTTAATAGGGGTGACCTGGCCCTGAACAGAGGGGCGAATCTACCTTTACTTCTTCATTTGGGACCCCGTTAGGGTCCGTTTTGGTGTCCGTTCAATCATTTTTGGACCCGTTCTTCATCCCCTTTTACTTGGGTGACCTTTCCCTAATAGAGACGACATGGCTCTAAATAGAGGGCGAATTTGCCTTTTCTTCTTCATTCGGGACCCCGTTCAGGTTTGTTTTGGTGTCTATTCGGCCGTTTTCAGACCTGTTCTTCATCCAAGTCCTCATTCTGATCACTTTAGGCATATCCATTTGTCCATTGGTGGTCCTATCCTCCCTCCAAGTCTGCATCCAGATCCATTTAATCAAATTCCTTCATTTGTTTTGTCATGCCTTTCCCCGTTCAGGTCCTCGTTTGAGTCCCTTTTGGTATCCGTTCGACCATTTTCAAACCCGTTCTTCACCCCCCTTGACTTGGGTGACCTAGACCTTGACTTGAGTGACCTTGCCCTAATAGGGGCAACCTAGCCCTGAATAGAGGGGCAAATTTTCCTTTTCTTCATCTGGGACCCTGTTCGGGTCTATTTTGGTGTCTGTTCGATCTTTTTCAGACTCGTTCTTCATCCCCTTTGACTTGGGAGACATTACCCTTGACTTGGGCGACCTTTCCCTAATAAGGGTGACCTAGCCTTGAACAAAGGGGTAAATCTGCCTTTTCTTCTTCATCCGGGACCTCATTTGGGTCCGTTTTGGTGTCTATTCGACCATTTTCGGACCCGTTCTTCATCCCCTTTGACTTGGACGACCTTTCCCTAATAGGGGCGACTTGGCCTTGAACAAAGGGGTGAATCTATTTTTCCTTCTTCATCCGGGACCCCATTCGGGTCCATTTTGGTGTTTGTTCGGCCGTTTTCGGACCCGTTCTTCATCCCCTTTAACTTGGGCGACCTTGCCCTAATAGGGGCGATCTAGCCCTGAACAAAGGGGCAAATATTCTTTTTCTTCTTCATCTAAGACCCTGTTTAGGTCTGTTTTGGTGTCTGTTCGATCATTTTTAGACCCGTTCTTCGTCTGAGTCATCATTTTGATCACTTTAGGCATATCCATTTGTCTATTGGTGGTACTACCATCCCTTTGAGTCTCCCTTTGGGTCCATTTAGTTGAATCCTCTTTTTTATGTTGGCTATCCCGTTCTCCATTTGAGACCCCGTTCAGACTAGTTTTGGTGTTTGTTTCCTCCGTTCTCATCCCATTCTTCATCTAAGCCCCTATCTAAATCCTTATAGGAGTAGTTTTCATCCCATTAGGCAATCCTCAAAGTCCCCCTACCAGTTCTTCAGTCACCCCTTCTCGTTCTTCTGTCACCTCTGCTCATTCTTCAGTGTTTGTAGTTGTTTGGTCCCCCGCCAACCAGCCTTTGGGTGAATTATCCAGATAGAACAAGCAAGGTTATATTTCTCTCCGTAATCATCATTTCCCTTCGTTTGTATCCTCTAAAGTTTTTCGTTTTATCAAATCATCTAGGAGTGTCTTAGGGTATCCTTTGATCACATATCCATCATCATTTCTAAATCTCCTAGACTTTGTTTATGAGGTTTTTTATCCAGGTTGGCTTAGGTGTTTGATCTCGATTGTTATCATTTGCACCTGCTCAAGATTGTCATCCGTCTTGAGTTAATTAATCATCATTACGACCCAATCAATCTACTTCTATCCTGAGGTGGATTTGGTCTCATAATATCTTTTCATAATCTAATACGATCGTTAGACTTGGCACCATTTAAGTCAAATCTCTAAACCAGGTTTAGAATCTGTTTCATCTTCTTATTTGATCAGTCATCTGATCCTATCTCATCAATCCTATCACATCCCATCACATCCTCTAGTCATCCTAATCTGAGCTTTTATCTAATCTAAATATGAGCTTTTATCCAATCCCAAACTGAGCTTAACCTAAATCCCAATCCGAGATTTAGTCCATCCACACCCGAGATCTTCTAATATCGAAACAAATCTTAAGATCTCATCCCCCATCTTCTTCCAATCCATCCTCTTCTATCACCCATTATTTCCTACTAATCATATATTCTTATCATTCCCATTCGTATCTATTTTATCTAACATCATCAATCCTTATCCTCCTCCCACACAACCAATAATAGTAGTCAAGGGGAATCCTAACTATGTTGATGATGATAACAAAAGTCTTGTTGATCAAGAAGAGTATAATATAGATTCCCTTGATGCTATCATTTCTAGCAAGCTTTTCTCAATCGCCTCCCAAAATCCAACCACTCCTCCAAACTATCCCCCCATGCCTTCATCTGCATCTAATAATAGTCTTTATGCTACCCTTGACAAGGGATATCCAACATCCTCACCGTCCACATATTCATAATGTCCTCCCTCTCCACCTCTATCCTATCCAACATCCACATCCTTCTATAGTAATCCACCTTCCCCATACTCCTATCCTTATCATCATCAACAATCCCAATATCTCTACCTTAATCCCACATCCCAATCTTCCCATCCTAATCCAACACTTGCGCCTTCCTATCATAATACACCATCCCAATATTCCTCTTATCCTAATCCACCATCTCAATCTTCTTATCCTCATCCATCACCCATATCCTCCTATGCCAATTCACCATCCATGTCCTCCTATGCCAATCCACCATCCATGTCCTCCTATGGTAATCCACCACATCAATCTTCCCATTCTAATCCAACATCCACACCTTCCTATCACAATCCACCTTCCCAATATCCATACCTTAATTTCACATCTACGTCTTCCCATTTTAATCTAGCCTCCACATATTGCTATCCTAATCCACCATCCATGTCCTCCTATGCGAATCTGCCACCCACGCCCTCTTGTCTTAATTTGTCCTCCCAATTTTCCTACGTTAATCCATCATCCCAATCTTCCCATCGTAATCTATCATCCACATCTTCCTACTATTAACCACCATCCCAATCTTCCCAAGCTAATCCAACATTCACATCCTCCTATCTTAATTCATCATCCACATCCTCTTGCATCACTCCCCCCTTCACCGCATTATATCTTAATCCTCCCTCTAATCCTAATCCACCAATCCCTAATCCTAGACCTCCAACCACTTCCAATCCTCCATCCAATCCCATCCACTCATCTAATCCTAATCCACTAATCCCTAATCCTAGTCCTCCAACCACTCCTAGTCCTTCATCCAATCCCACCCACTCATCTAATCCTAATCCACCAATCCCTAATGCTAGTCCTCTAACCATCCATAATCCTCCATCCATTCCCATCACCCTGCCTGAACCTGCAATGCCCAAAGATCTCCTTCCAAATGTCATCCAAGGACTCATGACATAAGAGACATCCCCAAATCCACATCTTGATGTTGTGGAACCATGCCCTCCCACTCTATCATGTACAGTCACTAGTGATGAGGCCCTCCTCCATCCCACACCTATCACCCTTATTACCATTCCTAGCACCATCCAAGTGATTGAAACCATCAAGCCCGTCAAATCCGTTGAATCCCCATCTTCTACTCCTAGAACTAATGAAACCAGTGAAGACTCCAAAATCCAATCCGTTCCTCCTAATCCTAGTATTACCGAACTACACTCACATAACCTTCATGAATCCTCCATCCTTCCATCTCCCCCACTTTAGGAGTCCCCCCAACACTCCTCCACACAAGATGAGTCATGCCAAGAGCTTAATACAAAGCATACAAGCATAGATCTTTCCATCCTATCTACTCTGTCTCAAGATCATAGTCCCTCATCCATTTCATCTCGCGATCCCTCTCCTCAACAGGATCCTGATCTTACCATCCCATCTACTCTGTCTCATGATCACACTAGCTCATACGATCCATCCCATGATCCCCTTTGCACTCAAGATCCAATCTCTCCATCTCATGAGCCCTTATCATCCACTACCACAAATCCAAATCCTATCATATCACCTAATCCCTCTCCTAATCCCTTATCACTCATTCCTCCTGATCAGGATGCAACCATCCCATCATCTCCATCTCATGACCCTTCATCACCACCTAGCTCTACCACCCCAACACCACTTTTATATCACCTTGGTAATATTACACTCATCCATGGTGGTCTTCTTGCAGAGGAAAAATAAAGTATATGCACCACCCTTCTTGCTCCCCCTGCTAATGGACTCACATCATACTTCCAAAAGAATATGCACCCTACCATAGATCACATGCTCAAGAACATGAACTAGCAGGGAAAAGGTTTAGGCCTTCATGAGCAAGGTACTTTAGAACCCATCCAGGTCAAAGAACATCCAAGCACACAAGGTCTTGGATATATCTCCCAAGAATCACAATCCAAAAATGTTGGTACAACCTCCATACATCCTGAACAATCCTCTTCTAAAGGAATGAGAGGCACTTCCCATTGCTCTACCAAACCATTTGTTTCCATCCCCCCTCCTCCATCATATTACCTCAAAACAACCGTCCATCTTCCTCCTTCATCCTCTAAGTCCATTTTTGGTCCTTATGTCCCTCTATCCGCCATCAATCATCCTACATATACATCGTCCATTTTGGGCCCTTATATCCCAAATTCACCTCCTCCATCTTATCATCTTCATCCTCTCATCCATCCATCACCTATCCCTAGCATGCATCATAAGAATCCTAAATTCATAACTCCTAATCAGGATCAACAAAGGAGCCCCTCTATGCATGCTATCTCACATCCTCCATCCACACATCATCATCAAAAACCTACCTCTATCACTCCATCCACATCTTCTCCACATCATCCATTGCCTCAAACCCATCCCATTTCTATTAAAATCACTTTGGATGCCAAATCAAAAATGCATAAATTCAAACATCCACATGACTCTAAAGCTCCTCATGTCCCCTTAAAAAGACATGTTGGCGAAAAGAAAAATCAAATCCAAAATCCAAATCCATCCGAAAGGCCATCAAGGCCCACTAAAACAAAACTCAAAACCATGTGGATCCAAAAGAAAAAAGAGGCAATTCCTTCAAATGAAAAATCCATAACGACATCCAAAGTTGCTAATCCAACCAAAAATCATTCACATCCTCCATCTCCTATATTTGTTTTGTGTCCTTATGTCCAAAAATTGACTATCCCAACTCCTTCATTGTCGCCACATTCTCCATCCATCAACCCTCCTATCATTTCACATCCACCACATGTGTCAATTTTGGTCCTGAACACCTTCCCCCATCACACATCCACTCCATCATTCCATCCATACACTTTCCAACACCCCATACACTATCCCCCATATCTCCCCCATCAAAACCCTGTAATCCATCCTCTTGCACAATCCATTCATTCTAATAAGGTTGCACGAACATCCAATGGTCGCTTTACACATGGGCTCTTATTACCTCATATATAACTTGATGCTTGAGTCCTTCATTCATCCCCTTTTATCATATATCTTTCAAATCCACATATCCATATCCCTATATTTATACATATTTATCCACATCCTAGTCCAAAAAGTCAGAAAAATAAAAAACAAATCAAAATAGAGAAATAAATAAAAAGAGAAAAGAGAAAAAAAGAAAATAAATAGTAAAGAGAAATAATTCATCCAATGGTGAAAACTTGGTAAACAAGCACCTTAGATAAGTACCATGATGAAAACCTGGAAAACAAGCATCATGCATAAATCCCCCATCCGGTTTACTTCCACAATTGGGGGCAACTTCAATCTATGCATCCCCATCCTCCATCTCTTATGTCCACCTATCTTCTACATCCTATCCATCATATCCTATTTATCCTAGTCCCTCCATCTTCCTTGTGATCTTGATAAAGATAGGGGCACACATATATATACATGCTTTGGAAACCTCTTCGCATATATTCCCCTCACCCATACAATATCATCTTCCCTATCCTCCCCATCTAATTTTCTAATCCATGCATATTAGCTACACCCATCTATCTTCATCATCCATCAATCATGCCAACATCCATCTACCTTCCTTATCCATGCATCCTATCCACATCCATCTCCATTTCTTATTTACCTCTCCTACTATCTACCATCCCTCTTGCCTTGTCACACATGACATGTCCAGAGTGGGGCCTCTCCTTCTTTGTGATATAGTCCTTGGTGACATCATCCATCCCTCCCTCCAAGTAATCCCTTCCATCTTTCCAATCCTTATTCCCCGATCCACCCATCCACTTGTCCATATTTTCATCCTTATCTCCCCATCCATTTATCCATCCAACAAGCTCTTCCATCATTCTAAATCCTTATACCTCTATCCATCTATCCTTGCATCTTTCTAGCTCCCCATCTTTATCTATCCACCCCTCTATTTATCCTTCCATCTCATAATCCCTTGTCATTGGTATCTAGCTATAGGCTACACCCATGCAATCCAATGCCATTTATATCACTATCATCACTCCTATCTATTTCACATCTTTCTGATCTCTTATCACTTCTTGTCACTCATCTATCCATCATCTCCTCCCCCCAATTCATCTTCTGATGATCTGGATAACCATCCCATCCTTGAGCTTCACATATCCACATCTTATTCATATCAACCATCCTATCTGCACGAACTATCCTAGCTCATCATATTAGCTCCATCATCATATCTCCTTATCATGGTCATCTCATTGTCCTTTATCCACAGTCTATCTTTGGCATTTTATCAAACTACGTCGCCCCTACACTTTCACATAGGCAAGGTCAATCATTTGATCCACCCTGGGGCTTTGCTTCTTGTCTAGTTTGTCATTTTCCATCATCTGTATTTGGCCTTGTGTCAAACTACATGGCCCTTGTGCTTTCACGTAGGAAAGGTCTATCATTTGATCTGCCCCCAAGGAATTTTTCCATCCAATTTGCACCATCCATCGAGGTATCCATTTTCCTCTTTCTACTTTTATCCATGGCCTTATGTTGAACTATGAGGGCTCTATGCTTTCATGTAGGCAAGGCTGATCTTTGATCAACCCCCGAGCCCCTAGGTCTTTAGGTTGTGGCAGTCTTGTGTCCCCTAGGTCTTTAGGGTGTGTTGGTCTTGTGTCCCCAGGGTCTTTAGGGTGTGTCAGTCTTGTTGTCTTGTCATCTTATGTCTCATCTTCTTGCTGTGTCATCAAGTATGTCCCTATCCTCGCTGGTGCTTCCAAACAAAGGTCATTAGTATCATGAGATCCAATTAGTTTTGAGTATCCTAAGTCATGTCAATCATTTAGTTTAGTATCCATCTTTGGTCTCAACAGGATGTATCCTTCCTAATAGACCTCATCAACCCCATCCATCCTCTCGATCCTATGGCAAAGGATGTTTTGAAATTGATTGCAATCTTTTGATACTTTTGGCTTCTATTTATCCTTTGAGCCCCCTATCATCACTTGTCAAGGCCACCATGATCTATCATATTATGGTGTGTTTTAACTGGTTAACATAGGGGCATATCTTGATATTTTTTTATTGTTGTCTTCTTGGTTGTCCCATGTAGTATCCACTAAGACCCTTGAGGTCTTGTGTTACACTAGGGCATCCTTTTGTGCTTGTGGTTATCCCAATACTTGGCCCAATCAAAGTCATTGTGACTTTGGGGTGTTGGGATAGCCTCCTTGTTTGTTGTGTTTGTGTATGCATTAGACACTAATCTGCCTTGGTTTCACATACCATGGTACCTGGTGTCTTATGTTATAGAAAAAATTAGTGCTCCGAAAATTGCAAATTGCATTAGGATTGCATTTCATTTTCTCTTCCATTGCATTGCATCTTTACCTCCATCATCTTCATTCATTTTAACCATCTCGCATCTCCATCCAATCCTAATCCATTTAATCTAGCACAAATCATCTAATCAAATCTTTGGTCTTGTTCCCAACCTTGCTACAAGCCTTGACCCAATCATCATCATCATCATCATCGGGATATATCCTTCCCTATCCTTTTGTGTTGTTTTGGGATGTATCCTTCCCTCATCAACAACACTATCATTATAATCATCAGCATGATGTATCCCTCCCTATTTTGGTGTTGTTTTGGGATGTATCCTTCCCTCCTCAACAATACTCCATCGACCATCAGTCTATCCCAGCTTGTCGCTTGATTGGGGCAATATCATATTTTTCCTTGAATCCATTTGTGCTTGCCTTTATCTCTTCCTCCTCCCATCCCATATTCTATCCATCACTTTGCATCATCCTTCCCATCTACCCTTGCATCATCTCATCCATTTCGAGAGCATACATGTGTTCTCTTAAACCCACGTGTCCTCTTGAGGGGGCATCTTCAATCCCTAATCTTCATCTTCACTCCCATCATCTTCCCTCCTAGTCACTCATGAATGACTAGGGCATCTTCCTTAATCTAACCATCTTTTTCTAGGTGCTATGTTTTGATTTTATTTGAAATGATGCTACTTTGTAACACCATCTCAAAAAGGGGAAAAATGTACACATCTAAACTTGACCACTTATATTTGGCCAAATTTACCCTTTTCGTCTAAATATCCTTTTATCCACATCAGTTAAATAATATTACTATTATTTAATTAATACCCCTAAAGTCTTCTAAATCCCTAATCCCTTTCTTCCAAGGAATTAAATAAATAACCTATTTATTTAATTCCCTTTATGTCACATCCTCCAACTTTTGCAAGTTGGCTCCTAATCATCACTAGCCACCTAACTCTCTTCTAATCCTTCATTAACTAGTCTAATAAGTCCTTTAGTCAACTCTTCCCACATCCCAATGGAATTTTAAATTCCATTTTATTATCCCAACAAACTTAATAGAATTTTTAATTCCATTTACAATCCCCATGTCCTCTTCCTCATGTGAATTTAAAATTCACATTTATTCTTCCAACACCCTCTCTCATCCCCATGATGATAAGAGATGACTTTCTAAAATTCCTCACTTGTCACCATCATCTTCATATGGGGACAAAAACTTCATTTTTGAGGAAATCCTCCCCTAATCCCAAGGTACTTGCAAGTACCTCCACCTCACATGTCCTCTTTCCACATCACCCATCTTTTTCACACCTCATCTTCCACATGAAAAGATGTGAAGGCTTGTGATTCCTCAACTCACCACAACCCTCCATCTTGTCCATGTTGGCTAAATGCTAGCCATTGAATTCTCTAGAGACTCTTCCCTTAAAATGAAATATTTGGTCTCATTTTTAAAACACTTTCATTATTCACTCTCATTCACATTCAAGCATTCAAGCAACTTAGCACTTAACACTCTAAAGCATTCATCCTCCATTATTGCAGCCTTCAATCTTTCATTGCATCCACCTACCACATTTGTCACAATACCCATTTGCACCATTGCATTCCTCATCACCTCTACATCATTTTGCATCCATTTTTGCATCATTTTCCAGTGAAGGATCACACAATCAAGCATCAAAAGGGCCAACCAAACTCATCAATTCAAGCAAGCTAAAAGGTTCCATTTTATTTGTATTTTGTTTGGATTCATCTTAGGCCAATCTTGAGTGTTTGTTAGTGTTTTCGTTTTTGCATTTCATTTTGTCTTGCATCTTAGGATAGGAAAAATCACTTTCACATAGGTACTAATGAACTTGTAAATCTAAAGGTAGTCTTGTGACCTTTAAGATAGAATAGTTCAAAAATGATGATGACTAACTCAACTAAGTGTATGGAAAAGGATTCATTTCACACACAAAATAGCTAAGTTAGGGGATTGGTTTGATGATAGACTAAATCTAAAGTGTTGATGTGCCCAAAAAGTTTCTAAAGTTGTTTGTGAAGTGGAATGTAAAATGTGTGGAGATGGATGGAATGTTTTGACCAAAAATGTGTTAACCTAAAAGGGGTATTTGTTTTACAAGACCAAGATGGTGAGAAACATGCTTTACCTCTAAAGTAATAAAACCTTAAGGACCAATATTTTGATAATAGAACTTGTGACCAATATTGATAATACTTTCCTTGTTTCACCTTGTTGCTTGGGAGTCAATGTGTTTCCTAAATAAGCCCAATGTGTGGTGGGTTCATTTGGTTTTAGTCTTTGATTTAGTGAGATTGCTTCATTACCACATCAAGAAAGTCTTAATGAATTTCAAACTAAAATATCTATGACTTAAGTAGTTTTTCATTCAGCAAAGTCCAATATGTGAAAATAAAAAAGCTAAGGCCATAGTTCCCTATGTTGACTTTGGAAAGTGTGAATTAAGATATAAGTCTAAATATTTAGAAGCCTCTAAAGATAGAATCCTTAGGGACAAGTAGCAATATCGGACTTTTCAAAGGTATTCACACTAAGTCCAAAGGGTTTGAAATTTGATGAACATGTTGATGTGTGTTTAGGTTGTTTTGAAACCAAACAATGTGTCAAACAGACTCAACAAGCAATAACAATCCTAGTTCAAGTGGGTACGTTCTTCTTGGTGGGCTTACCTCATGCCCCGAAGGGATGATTTTACATGCAACTTATGGAGGAGT
The DNA here is from genome assembly GCA_007115665.2 of Sequoiadendron giganteum. NCBI lineage: Eukaryota > Viridiplantae > Streptophyta > Pinopsida > Cupressales > Cupressaceae > Sequoiadendron > Sequoiadendron giganteum. Next base: position 477,303,444 of record CM021104.1, read on the forward strand.
AAAATAGAGGTATGTTAAGAATGAACTCTTAAGCTCTATGCCTCAACCATAAATCAAACTTGGTAAGTAACTTCTTGGAAGTAAATTCCAATGCACCACTTTCAAGGAATGTTTTAGAAAATTTGGTTAGTTACTAAAACAAGGTGTTTAATGACATTAGGAACATCATGAGGTTTACATCACCCGTGAGACACTAAAGTCTCTAGCTTCCCCTAAGTGACCCATTTTTTCACATGAGAGTTGGCACGAGAGGTAACCTTTCATGAATTCAAGTTACTTGCCTTTTGGCACATTCATGAGATTTATATAGCCCACCAATAAATAGGCTTGAGAATCACCATGTGTTCTCCATTGTAGGATGTACCACATGATAGGTTCTCTCTAATAAAGACAATGAAAATGGCTACTTCCCTTTTCCCAAGATCGCACGAAGTGTGAGGGAAGTGAATACATAGCAAATTTTCTTGGGGTGACCAAAAAAGTTTGTACACTTGAGTGTTTCTCTTCACCCAAGATCACACGAAGCGCAAGGGGAGTGGATATGCACTACAAGCATACACAAGAAAAGAAAGCACATCAAACACTCATTCATTTTAACCCATATTGCAAAATGACTTTATTTTAAGCACCAATGGAAGTGTTTGTTTGTTTTTGTTCAATTTTAACCAATATCGCAAAAGTGAGGATGTATGGGTTCAATTTTAACCAACTTTGAAAGATTTATTACATTGTATATTTTAAAACCAATTGAAATCTATTGGTCCTAAAACATGAAATGAATCCATCCCCTAAGTGTCAAAACACTTTTAAAATAACCAGAACTAAGAAAAACCGAAAATCCAAAATTTTAATTTTTTTGGTATTTTCTAAGTTCTAGTACATCACGTTTTTGGAGGCCTTAAGAGCAGAATTTGGGGTTGAAATTCGCATTGGTCCCTAAAAAATAGCTTCCATAGGCATAAGTTTTTAGGGATTGAGTTAGTACTCTTGGAGACCTTTCCAACGGTGCAAACGAATTTGAATTCCAAGCATCGAGTAGAAATTTATGACCCCAACAAGTTGGGGTAAAAATATGCAAAATCAGTTAGCCTCAAAAAACAAAACCAGATGTTAGTAAAAGATCAAAGAGTATATGAAACTAAAAATTTAAAACACACATGAAAAGTTGACTCTCTGCTTTACCAGTAAAAAGCATTGTTGTTCTACAATAGCATCACTATAGTTGTCAAATGCATTGTTGAAAGCTAAGTGCGCCACTCTGGTTAAATATGATAGCATCTCTCTGCACAAAAATAGTGACATAAATAGCGTCGCTATATGGTCCGCGTCACCATATTTAAAATCATGATATTATTCAAAAACATATTAGCATCACTATATTTAATAGCTATCGGTGTAGTTTAAATACGTCGCTATATCTAAATCAAAGGTGTCACAATATAGTGACACCCTTCAAACGTGTCGTTGTAGCCTTCCAATGTGTCGCTATTTCCCTGGAACCTGTAACTCATAGAAACTTAAGAGAAATTCATCAAATAAAGTTAGTAAAGCACTCCTTCTAGCACTAGAATGTGATTGTAATCATAGTAATAACTAAATACACTATATCCATATATATATAAGCCATATTTAACTACCTAAGCTATAATCCCAATGAGATGTCTGAAAGCTTCAAAAACAAGTAACCGTTAAACTAAGCATAAAATAAACCATGAAAGCATAAAAGAAACCTAATTTAGAACTCCAAACCTTATCCCATTGGGGGATTGGTGTCATATTGATGTGGAATGACGACCCTTTCCCAATCCCTTGGATAATACGAGTGTCTAATGAAACTCTATTGATGAAAGCTTAATATAAAATAGATGAAACTATGATAAGGGTGGATGAAAAATATTGATAATGGATGCAAGGATGAATAAAGATAGTATTCAAACGTGCAACATAAATTTTCTTTTAAGGAAGTGGATCCACTTCTCTCCAAAATGTGAGGTATTTATAAGAGAAAATGAAGAATCAAGTGTCAAGATCAAATGGATCAATCAATGGTCAAGATGGAATCAAGGGTGAAGACATGGATCAAGGATCATCATCAATGGATGAGAATCAAAGATCGCATGGACCAAAGAATCAATCAATGGCTCACAATGATTCAAACAAACACACTTTGAAAGTTGTTATAAAGTTTGTTAGGAAAGAATATTCCATTTTTGGAGCTCAAGTGGGAGAATATTTCAAGGGAATATTCCCATGCACGTGGATGGGCGAGGAAAATTAGTAATTAGTTAAAATTAAAACAATTTTAATTATGCAATTTGAGTGAATTTAGGATTATCATTAAATAAGTAATTTATTTAATGAAAAGGGGTTGAAGTGACATTTAATTAAATAATTAAGATTATTTAATGAAATGAGAGTACATAAGCAATCTAATCAAATAATTTGCATTATTCAATTAAATAAGATGGGAATTGAAGTGAAAGGAGATGAATTAGTCAAATGATCATTTAATTAATAGGAGAAGTTGATGCATTTAATTAAACAACTAGGATCATTTAATTAAACAGTCGAAAAGGAGATGAATTTTAGGATGAAACGATGTTAGTAACCACATTCAAGTGTAAAATATCATTTAGGACAATTTTAAGTGTCTACAATTGATATCTTACATCTATGAATACATTATTTCTACTTGATGTATTAAATTCTAAATTTTGAATTTTCCACACTATTGTATATCTCCTTGAGTGAGTTGGCTTATTTTTGTTCTTTTTGGTATTTAGGTTACACTCTTCTCTCCATATTCAAGTTTTTTGATGTGAAAAATTATTCTAGGTTTTGATTGAAACAAAATCACAATTCTTCACTTGGAAGAGACCAAAATTTCTTCCAACAACTAAAAAATTCATAATACCAAACAAGAACCTTCTTCTCTTACTCTCCTTTTGATGCAGATTAGTATACCAGAAACTTAAAATGTGATAATTAATTTTAAGGATATTCACACCTTTAGGTTGTAGGATCTTCCAAATGATTCTAGAGTTGAATTCTTCTTGGCAATAGTGTCATTCTATTGAGTCCCAAAAAATTTTGTTCACACTTTTATAGGATTCAACTCACTTCAAGGCTTAGGAAATTCCTTACTTGAAGGTATAGATGAATCAAATCACCAATAAATATGAATGATGATAAGCCAATTACGGATGGTGGATAATATCTCATTCATGCTAGGCTCAACTAGATCTAAGAGGTTGTTCCTAGAGGTAATATTTAACAAGACTTAATCACATCTAGAAATAGACAAATTGAAGCCACTGCAATAGTATCCAATGTACGCTTAGTCCCAAAATATGTCACTAGACGAAGGACTAAACTTCTACGCATAAACCTCTGTTAAGATCGTAGATTCATCATTTCAAAAAGTTAAAATGAAGGTATACATATGTAACATAATTATCTAAGAATACAACTCTTAAGGCTCATTGAAAATGTTTCCCTAGATAAATCATTGAATCATGAAATATAGACAAACTAGCAACTACTTATGTACTACTGGTTAATGATGTTTTTCATTTTACTTGTGCATGGAGGGTCAAATACTTCTAGGACTAGTGCTTTATATTGGGTTAAATATAGTCACAACCAATTAAGAAGAAACAACACATAGAAATAACAACATTTATATGATATCAAGTAACTAGTCATACTTAATAATTCCTCTCTAAAATCTAAAAACTCCATATGAAATATTGAAAAGACCATTACAAGGAATGATTTATAATGTTGGGTTTTTTATCTAATATCTATTACATTTATATTGGAAAATGTGGAAAGAGAAAACCCTAAGCTAAGAACCTATCACACTTCAGTGCCTGGAAGTTTTCGTGAAGATTACAAATAACCATGGAAAAATTTAGTTATAGATATCTACTACACATTAGCTATGCCTTTATGATTTATAAATGAGCTACTCAATAGGCAAGTGGACTAGCAATATTTGGAACCTTAGAATCTCTTCATAACTTGAAGTCACATGGAAATGAAAAATTATCAAGTTTTTTGTCAAATGAACTATTATTTATTAAAAAAATCTTGTTTACTAAGTTTCTTGCAAAAATTTGATTGAGAAGTGGATATCATTAATGTGGAATGTAAAAAAAGTTGAAATCCTATGGATTATACTAAAAATTAACCTAAAACTAACATAAATAACAATTGCATCTAAAGTTCTACATTCATGGTGGCATGATATTTTTCATCATCAACCATTGATTTTAAACTTGGATTTGTACCCTTGGGAAGAACAAGGTTTTTTGGGTAGGAAAATGCAATATGGTAGTTGTAGGGTTAAATTGGGCATTAATGCACTTTTGGGAAGATCAAATGAGTGTATGAAGAAATATCAAAGAAATGCATAAGTTAGAAGTGGAGCAAGATGTGAGAAATAGACATGTGGGGTTTCAAGTTATGATTGAAGGTCAAAATTGGATGGGGTTAGGATTATTGAACTGATATTAAACTCCATAAAAAGAGGTGAAATAAGTATTTAGGAAGAATCATGGAGAATTTGTGAGGAAAATAAATATGACAAAATTAGGATGGGATGTCCAGGTGGAGACCTGGATGCCCAAAAGATAGGTGGAACTCAACATATGAAGAAATAAGTGGAAAATATGTTGAGAACCTTTGCAAGATTTCAATGTGAAAGTGAATATGGAAATTATATATTTAAAATGAAGTTCAAAAGTCCACCTAAAGTTTGCATGAAAATAGGAGAGGGAAATTGAGAAAAACATGTAGTACTAGATGGAGGAAATGAAGGTAGGATGGTAAGAAGTTAAGATGTGCAAAGAAATTTTATAAAATAGGAATATGGAAGGAAATGTGAGAAAACATTACCCAAGTGGAAAAGGATTGGGATGATGGACATATTTGGATCCCAAGGAGGGAAAGAGAGAAAATGAAAGGAAGGAAGGGCTTAATAGATTTTGTGGAGATTCTATGCAATACCATGAAAAGGGACAAAAATATTTGGATCCATATCAAGATGCCTAGGAGGGGTGGAATGAAGGGAAATGACATAAGTGAGGGAAGCGATAGACCTTACAAAAAAATTAGGTGGGATTGGACATTAGGACTAGAAAGAAATGTTTAGTAGTTCACTAAAGGTCCACAAAATTTGTAGAAATATTAGAGAATGACCAAAAATACCCCAAACTTAAAAAATTTCTTAGGATTTTGTGAATTTCAACATATGATAGATACATGAGGGATGAAGGATAACAATATAGGGAAATTTTGACAACCCATTTGAAGATCTCACAAATTGGTTATAAATCATGGTCAAAACAAGGCATAAATACACAAAGAAGATGATACTCAAGTAAATTTTGGAAATGCGAGATTGACTCCCAACACAAGATATAAAGTTGCTTTCTAGCTTAGCCTAAATGGAAAATGGACCTTGAATGGGGGAGTCTTTTGATTTTCCTCCCAATTTATATGTCTCGTCAAAAAATGTGGGTTGAAGTCAGTTGACACTTGGTGATGAAATCTAAGCTAGGACCACCTATAAAAGAAAAATAAATAAGGAGACTCTTTCTTTTTATCTTCAAGATCTCCCTAAGGTACGGGGAGAGAGAATACATAAGGCCCTTCATAATATGCAAGTGAAAAATGTTACTTTTGATCCTTGAGATTTCCTCATGGAATGAGAGAAGTGCATACAAAACCTATTACTTGAGCACAAAATTAAAAAAATAAAATTAATCATGGCATAAAAATTATTTATTCCTTAACAAAAATGTGTGAAATAGGTTTCAATTTTTTGGTCTTAGAAGCCAAAGGAACCTACAATCACCATAGGTTAGTAGTTTCATATATTACCTTGTACATATGATTTTTCTACATAAGTGTGGTTAGTACAACAAGAACAAGTCAAACCAAGGTTAGTAAAAGATAAAAAAATATTGAAAGTAAGAAAAATAAGTAAATATCTAAACATACCCGATGAAATCATTGAAACAAACAACACATGCACTTAATGATCAAACATATATACAAAAAAATGGGATAAAGATACATCAATTATAGATAGAATTTATTTAGTTAATTAACACTTGATATGGTATAGAATTAATGATGGGAGTTAGTTAAAATTCAAGGACGAATTTTATGTGGTTATAATTAACAACCAAATTTACAATACAATCTCAGAGACATGACCTACAAAAGTACCACCAACGCACAACTCTAGAGTAATTTTAGTAGCATAATAATGCCTACAAACCACCTATCAAAACATCCATCTCAAGCACCCAATAAATAGGAAGAATTTAATATATGAAACCATCAAATAGTAAATAAAAAACCATGAGCTAAAACTATCTAAAATGTGGCACCCAAATCCCTAGTTATAAATTCAAAACCTAATTCTTAAGATAATTCCATAGGCTAAAAATAAAATATTCCTTCTATTTTCCAAGCTCGTCATAATCCACTCACCAACTTGGATGTTCCATTTTGGTTCCATCATCTCAATTCAAATATGACTTATGATGTGTCATAACATGCATCATAAGTTGGTCATCAAGTGTAAATCTCTTTTACAACTCTTTTCTATGTCATAGATGTTTTTATATTTTTAATATAGAAGAACCAACTTCCAAAGGCCATAAATTTTGATTTAATCCATCATTAGGACCCTTCTAAAAAATTATAGAGCTTAAAGAGATCAATTCATTGGGCATTATTGAAAGTGATGACAAATAATGCCAGATTTTTATTTTGGCCAAAAATGAGCTCTATAGCCTAGAAATAGATTTTTGTTTTGTTTTGTTTCACAGTATGAAATTTGTATTCTTTATATACTCAACATCAAGACAAAGGTTGATACACCTTTTCTAACAAAATATATTTGTACTACATGCTCTTAGTTATCTTACCACTAATTGTTTAAACTAAAAAATACTCAATGAAACAAAAAAAAATGGGGCTCACATCATATGTTGTGTTATATTTTAGTGATAATAATAAGGTCAATTTTAATTATTCTCATTGTTTGATTCTCTTAGTTTTAACCATTTTAAAAATTCTTAGTAGTTCATATCTAAACTAAATTTAGATCACTACAATTTTTGTTCTTATCATATCTTTAATTTTTTAGTGTAATTATTTTGAACTACATGTCAAAGTTTAACTACTTATTTTAAGAAAAATATGCCCACTTTTGACCCCCTTTTGGTCCCCCATTTTTATGCACGTACCCTCTATGCAATACACACTTTATTTCTTGTAGATCAAACACATGCTAAATCAAGGGTAAAAATTCAAGATGAAAGTGTATTCTTAACATAGTTCCCTTTCTTTTCCATTCACTCTAGTACCCATTTCTTATGAGCACAATTCTAATTATTTTTAATTCTTCAAAAATTTCAAATCATCCCTTAAAATACACTTCTTATTTCAACATGTCCCTCTTTCTTTTACTTATTCTTAAATTTTATAGATCATTTACGATGCTAATTGTAATGTCGTAAAATTTCACCCTTGCAATTTCACATACATTCTTGTATCCAATTTAGTGTCCACTCCCTTAGCATTTTTGTAGGTTAATTTTAGCCCTTGCATCAACCTTTTTCCCTCTCATGATGCTCAAACCCCCTTTTCAACATCTACCCTTGTGCATTAGCTTTACATCAAACCTTGCGCTTTTCTCGTTCCTGTCATTTTGTAGTGTAATTTGTCTGGACACTAGCGCATCATGCAGACAACCACGTGCCGCGCTAGCGTCCCATGACATTTTGATGTTCAAATGACTATTTTTGAGTGCCTTGCGACTTCTCAGCTACTTTTATCAAAGGTAATGGCCTGGGATGCTTTGTAATAGCTTGGGAAGCTTCTTTCCCCCCCTCTTCTCTCTTTAAAATCCATTCTTTTAATTCATTAGCTCTCTTGGGTCTTTCTCTATTGGATACACTCTATTTTCCCTCTTTTCTCTCTTACTTGCATAACTCTCTTTCTTGTTACAACAACCTAAAGCTATCAAGTTCTTACAACACTCTTTGCAACTCTTTTGGTTCTCGTAGCTTTGTCTCTCTTTTTCACTTCCTCAAGCCTTGCAGGTGATATCTATCTCGTGCCTTGTATCTTTGAGCATCTTGGGATTTCTCACATCCCCTTTCTAAGCATTTTACTATTTTTCCTATCTATCTATCTATATATCTATCTCATGATACAGGTTCTCCTCCTTGGGCGAGGATTTCTTTTATCACTTTGTATTTGCTTACTTTGTTCACTTTCTATATCTATCTAGCTATCCGTGGAGGTGAGAACATGAAAACGGGGGTTTGACTACAACAAGCCCCTAAATAGCCCCAAGCCATTAAATAGCCCCAACATTTTTCCCTCGGTCTTATGTGTGCAGGTGTTGAAGATTTTCAATTGCTAGAGGCTTCATCGCTTGGTTTGTTGTGAGTAGTTTCTTTATCCTCTTTAGTCTTATCGTTTACTTTACTTTATTTCAATTCTATCATATTATGTTACTTTCTCGCATTTCAAGATTTCTTAGCAATTAGAGTAGAAGTAGTCACTCTGCTTTTTTTGAGACATTCTCAAATTTTAGTCCATACGGGACGCCAACGTGCCTCTAGGACTCTAGCTCACCACATTGTAGTCCAAAATCTGTACTGTTGTCCTTTGGCCAAAAAATTACTAGTCTATCCGAAAAAACCTCTGTGATCTACTCTTTCTAATTTTGAAACTCTTGTTCTATTCCTTGAGGTAGTTTAGGGAAGTTCGCTCCCTAGGGTCCTCTTGAGAATAAAGAGACTCGTGTGCAGTGAATCCCCCTTCTCTACATTTTGGTGAACCTGACGTGAACACACCTTCCCCAAATTGTTTTTCAAGGCGATGCCCCGAACCCCATTTTGTATTATCAAAGTGATGCATCGGGCTTCGACTGACTTGTTTATTCATTATTTACTATATTTAGCTTACTATTTTCAAGATTCATTTTTAAATATCTTCTTTTATCAGTTTAATTTATAACTTTATTCAAAGCATTAATGATGCTCCATTTCATGCATGTGATGGTGACTTGGCTTTTTCTATGTCACTTGGTATCTTTGATCCTTCTCATGAAATTTATCTTCCTTCAAAGGATATTTTTCTATAAGAAGATGAAATCATTGATACTTTTCTTAATGTTACTATAGACCTTCTCTTCATTCCAATACACTCTTTTCGAGAGATGATGCATTAGTGAATGTTGTATCTATTCTCTATTCCAATGCACTCTCTTCTAGAGATGATGCATTAGTGAATGATGAAGTTCCTCTCACATCAGATCCTCTAAGGATGGATGTTGAGCATATTTATTCAAATGATTCCTCTATAAGTTGAAAGGAATCCATAAACATCATCTATGTCTCTTTCACCCCTCAAAGGCCTAAGAGACCAGTTATTTATTTGAATCCAACTAGTCCTTCTCCTAAAAGGATTTGATCTATTAATGGTGTTCCATTTAACAATGATTCTCTTGATCTTTGTAAGGCTCCCTCTTATAGAGTGGTAGCCCATACTTATAAGACTAGAAGGAATAAATAAAATGTTGATCAACCTACTTCTTTACCACCTTCTCAACCAAGCCTTCCTCAAGCACCTAAACCTACAAGTAACGTACTTGGTGATTACGATCTTGTTGAGCAACTCCGTGTTACTCCGACCAATATCTCACTATGGAACTTGCTTTAGTCTACTCCGGTTTATCAAGGTATGCTTCAGAGGCCTTACAAAATATTATCTTTCCTTCTTCTGCTAGGGCAACAGATGTTAATGCGTTGATAGCTCATATTCATGCAAATTCATCGAATATTACGTTCTATCCACAAGAAATCCCACCCCTGGAAGTACAAAAGCAAGTGGACCCTCTAATGATTATAGCCAACATTAATAAAATCAGCATTAGATATACTCCCATTGACGTCGGTTCGACACTCAATGTATGTAGCATTGGTATGTTTCTTGAAATTAAAATTGATTCATCTTCTATTGCCACTTCTTCTCTTGTTATTTGTGGGTTCGATAATGTTGGTCGACAAGACTTGGGCATGATAGTATTGCCTTTGAGGTTGGGGCTTATTACTGTACCCACCCTCATATATGTTACGTTATAAAAATTACCATATAATCTCCTTCTCAGTAGATCGTGGATTCATGCTATGTGTGTAGTCCCATCTACCTTGCATAAATCTAGGGTGATCCCACAATACTGGTTTATAATTTTTGGCCAAACTAGACATTGAACTAATTTTTAAAACTAAATCTTCACTTTTGGGCACCTATAGCTACTATACCATGAGGAATTTGAAGATGATGCAAACTAGTGATTTCTGATATTTTGTTTGTAGATTCTAAATATATATATTTTTGAAATTTTTGGAATCAAATTGCATTTCTTTTTCCATCTCCTTTGAAAACTAGTTTTTAATAGTAAACACCATTTTTAAAGAGTGATGTTCACTGTAAACAACATAATTTTTTTTTCTACGAAGGATAAAATTCTATTTTTTTCAAATTTAGCTTTGTAACTACGATACCTAGCATGTTCATTTGGTTTCATAGTGTTCTATTAAATATTTTTTTCTTAATTAAGTTTTGAAGTCAAACCAATTACAATTTAGACATAGGCGGATCGTATACAACATAAAATTTTTTCCTCAATCAAGGACATCAATACCTAGCACAAACATATTTTTTAGAATTCTTTTTTGATAATATACTAATTTTCTATATGTGCAAAATAGAGAGCTTGATTTTCAATGAAAAACCTATGTTTAATTAAACTAAAAAAATACATAATGAAACCAAAATATATTAAAATTATATTTGATGGATAGCTCGTTCTGAGGACTACCATCATCCAGTTGGGTCTGTGAAGTTTCCTCCATTTTCATCCTCAACCTGAGCTCGAAAAGGAAAAATTCTGAAAAAAATGCTAGAGGAGAGATTGAAGGGAAAAAAAGGGGGGTTTGAGTGAACCCCCCTTGACCCATTCTAGCGAATAGGGTTCACTCGAAGGGGGGTTCGAGCGAACCCATTTTTGGGTTCATGTGACCCCCCCTTCGAGCAAACCCCTAAAAACCCAAAAAAATATTCTTCAAAGTGTTTTTGCAATTTTCCTTCCTCAATGGAATTGTAAACCAATATTGTGGGTTTAGCCTCTATTAAGTTCATTCATAACAATCAAGTAGTCACAGTCAAGGCTGACCCTGATGTTGTACTCTTATGTGAGATATCAATTGTTGGTGAAGCTTCGGTTGTGCCTATGGTTATCCCTTCAGTGTCTTCCAATGTGTTGATGTCTACTCTAGTAGTACTTGTTGCAAAGGATACTCTTGAGATGGATGCCCCTGAAGAAGGCCCTTCTAAAGTGAGAAATCCTAAGTCTACCTCTTCTCAAGAAAATTCATGTCTTGGTGATGATTGGGGTTCTTTAGACTTTACATCATCCTTCATTGGAGAATATAAAGTTGACCTGATCCACTTAGACCTCCTGATAACATCATCCAAACCCGCTATCAAAGATGATTATTCTTCTACATCACGGGGTAATGTGAATACAAATTGTAATGTTCTTAATGTTGATCCTCCTCCTTCTAAGGAAGATGATCACACCTCTATTAAAGAGGCTAATGTTGGTAGTCCTATCAAGAAGACCGATCACGATCTTGTAGAGGAGTGTTATCCCCATTGCTGGAGTAATGCTCTCTATGAAAATCCTCCTCTTGAGATTTACAAACACGTTATGGCCCTGGTTTTAAACTTGTCTCTAAATATGGCTATGGGCATAAAGGTTGTGGGTGTAACAAACAAGGAATTTAGGTCCCTATAGAATGTACACCTCATAAGCGTAATTTGGGGCTTGGTTGCTCGAATGAACAATCTAAATGGAAACCACAGTTGAATCTTGACATGATTTCTGCTCAACCTTATTATTTCAGATTGATTAATCCACCATTATCTACTATCTTCATGTCTTCTTCTTATGAGTAGTCAAACTCTTCTTCACAAGAGAAAGGGTTGCTTCTTGCTACTCATCCTCTATCTAACTAGGAGTGTCTCTTGTTGAGGCTTCTAAAAGCCCACTTAATTACTCTTCCTCCTCCTGCACATAAGACATTTCATAAGCATGATAAAGAAAAAAAATCTTTCTGTGCATACCATCAAGTGCTTGGCCATTCCACTAGTGAATGTAAAGCCTTGAAGGAAAAAATACAAATTTTTTATGATTTTGGTGTTGGTGCCATCAAACTCCCATTTTTTGATGCACCCACATTTTCTTCGCATGGAAAGTGATATCAAGGACTACCTCTATCCTATCCATTCTAAGCATCTTCTCATGAGGTTCTTACACCCCCTTCTATAGTATCTTGCATGATTCTTCCCCCCTGCATGCTAGGGGGTAGTGATAAATTGTTTTGGAGATGTGCATCCTTCTTAAGGACCCCCTCTCTTCTCTCTATCTTTCAATTGGAGTATTCCTTTGAATGGGCCCCTTTGTGTCTTGAAGGGTTTCCTTTCGAAGGAACCCCTTTTGAAAGCTTCTCCTTCAATTGCTGACTATCTACGTGACTGTCTATCTTCCTACGTGGATTTTTTCTATCTTACATGTTTTGTTTACGGATTAACATGTTGCTTTGTAGGACCTGTGAATCTTCTTTCTCAATCAAGTTTGGAGGACTAAGGACCTCAAGCTTGCCTTGCAGGACTGAGCACCTGTAAGGGCCTATCAAATTATGTGGAACCTTTCACATCTGGCCTCCCTCAGGACTAAACACCTAGGGTTCCTTCTCTATAGGATCGAGCACCTATAAAGCCTTTTTTCACCTTTTGTAGGTCCGAGGGCCAGCGACGCATTTGTTCAAATCTCCGCAAGACCGAGTACCTATGGAGCCATCTCTCTTCACTTCTCAATCATGTATATTAGATCGAAGATTGCATCTTGTTAATCCTGAGTATATACCCCTTTCTCTCCTCAACATTGGTTGCTTCCCTGAATTTTGGGTGCATTCTTCTCTTGAAGCGATCAATCCTTACATTATTCTCTCTATTTAAGAATTCTTCTATGTGTTATTTCTTAATTTGGGGATGATTCATAGTACTGAGAAAACCTTCTACACAAGGTCTCTTTTAATTTTCTTACTCAAATCTTGTTATGTGCCTGTGTGTATGTGTTTTTATATGTTCTAATCCCGTGATGTAATGTCTTTTTATGTTCTAACATTGTTGTCTTGTGTAGTTCTTTCTTATCTAGTGTGTTTGTTTTGTAGGTCTTTAGCTTGGGGGCATGCTTCCTTTTTTCAAAGACTTGTATGCTTCCTTTATATTATCCTTTTGGTATCATGATGTTATTTGTGTTTAGTAGATTTTCTTTAGCATGCATATCAGTGTAGATTCATATTCCCGCTAAAGTGGGGGAAAAATGTAATGTCGTAAAATTGCACCCCTTGCAATTTCACATACATTATTGTATCCACTTTAGTGTCCACTCCCTTGACATTTGTGTAGGTTCATTTTATCCCTTGCACCAAGCTTTTTCCCTCTCAGGATGCTTTGGGCCCCTTTTCAGCAACTACCCTTGTGCATCAGCTTTGCGTCAAACCTTGTGCTTTTCTCATTCTTGTCATTTTGCAACATAATTTTTCTAGACACTAGTGCGCCACGCTAGCATCCTGTGACATTTTGATGTTCAAGCGACTGTTTTTGAGTGCCTTGCCACATGTTAGCTACTTTTTTTGGTGGTAATAGCTCGAGAATATTCTTTTCCCTCCTCTCCTCTCTTTAAAATCTATTCTTTCAATTCATTAGCTCTCTTGGGTCTTTCTCTCTTGGATACACTCTCTTTTCCCTCGTTTCTCTCTTTCTTGCACAACTCTCTTGCTTGTTATAGTAGCTTGAAGCTCGCAAGTTATTACAACACTCTTTGCAACTCTTTTGGCTCTCGTAGCTTTGTCTCTCTTTTTGGATTCCTCAAGCCTTGTATATGTATCTATCTCGTGCCTTGTATCTTTGAGCATCTTGGGATTTCTCACATCCCCTTTCTAATAATTTTACTATTTTTTCTATCTATCTATCTCATGATATGGGTTCTCCTCGAGTGGGGATTTCTTTTATCACTTCTTATTTGCTTACTTTGTTCACTTTCTCATCTATCTGGTTGTCCATTGGGGTGGGAACACCGAAATAGGGGTTTGACTATGGCAAGCCCCTAAACAACCCCAAAATTTTTCCCTCAGTCTTATGTGTGTAGGTGTTGGAGATATTCACTTGCTGGAGGCTTCATCGCTTGGTTTGTTGTGATTAATTTCTTTATCCTCTTTAGTATTATCGTTTAATTTACTTTATTTCAGTTCTATCATATTATGAACATTACTTTCTTGCATTTCAAGATTTCTCAGCAATTAGAGTAGAAGTAGTCAATCTTCTTTTTATGAGACATTCTCAGTTTTTAGCTCGTACATGACGCCAGTGCGCCTCTAGGAATCCAACGCATTGTGTTGTAGTCCAAACTTCACAATGCTATCCTTTGGCCAAAAAATTTCTAGTCTATTCAAAAAACCTTTGTGATCTACTCTTTCTGATTTTGAAACTCTTGCTCTGTTCCTTGAGGTAGTTTAGGGTAGTTTTCTCCCTGTGATTCTCTTGAGAATTTAAAGAGACTCGTGAGCAGTGAATCCCCCTTCTCTACACTAATGAATTTTGCTTCTATCCTCTAGACATGACTAGAACTAATAGCATTTCCCACATTTCATATTTATCCTTTCTCATCCAAGCACTTACTCTTTTATAACCCTAATACCCTAATTCACCTCTAGTACAATAAAAAGGATTTTTATTGACCAAGTTAAAAGATGAATTTAAAGGAATGAATGAGGAAGCACTATACACATAGTCCATAGAGATCTAGAGCATACTTTTGGACATCTATAGCACATAAATATCATACATAGTTGTCCATCATTGCTACACTCATAATTAATTTCACACTTATAACATATTTTCATGCTTTACCATTGAACCGATTTGAAGATTTGATTAAGGTAGATCCCTAAATGTACCTTAGACATCGATTTTTCTCATTTTAGACATTTTAGACAGATAGGAGAATTTATCAATTGTAACAATTTTTGTTAGAAACTCATAGAGAATGTTACCACACCTATACATGACTCCAACTTTCTAGGATGACAATAGCATACCCAAGCATACAATATCATGTTGGTATGAACATGATTGCATAAAATTAAACATTATCACCCATATTATTATCTTTGAGAAAAATACTATGATTATTTTTATTCCAATAGTGATGATTTCTTCCAATTAGCAAACACCTACTTTAGAATAAAAAAGAAAGTATACTTCCCCTTTCTTACTTTTCAAATATTTTATTATTTAATTGGTGAAATCAACATTTGAGAGTCGTACCACATAAATTAACTAAAAAGGGATAAGGGTACATAGCAAAATGACAACTTTGTCCTAGGAGTGCTAGAAAATTCTGTGAAACATATATAAATTATACAAATTCTAATATAATATTTGGATAGAAAACTGTAATAAAATTTAATACAATAACTTACCACTTTATTCGATCATTACATCATCTTCTATGATTGGGAAAGAGTCCTTTGAGTCCAAGGAAAAGGACTAGTCCATACCTTTAGTATTCATCACACTAGCCACAACTTTCAAGAACTCCAAACCCCATTTTGCCTCCTTCTTGTGAGCATCCTCATTAGTGCCAACCACACTGATGATAAAAGAAACTCAGGGCCCAATGCAATATAGAAGAATGGCTGACCAGATGCCTAAATTTGGATGAAATGCCAAACCTAACACAAAATCAACCTCAATTTTATTTAAACCCTCACACTATTTTATCTTTATGAGTGTTCAAATACTTGAAAAACAATTCAATTATTTTTCTTCACCAAGATCTAGTAGTATTGCTTTAAATAAAGAAGTAATGCATAAATTAACCTAGTATCTATGAGCAAAATCCATGAAAATGTCCCTAATACCATTCTAATTGCATGCAAGACCACACAAGCTTTTATTTTGAAGACTTCCTTTAGGTGTAGCTTTGTGATCTCCTCCCTGAAAGCAATTTGTCTCATCGTAGTGGAGAGGCACAACATAATATCCATTGCACCATAAGTAATGAAAAATACCATCATGGAATCATCATTCCACCATTTCACAAGGGTACCACTGCTAGTAGCTCCCATAAGCGAGAGTGCATGGATTTGTAGATAAGGGGGATTTGCTACTCATGAGTTCTCTTCATTCAGAGAGCCTCACGAGGAAAATTTCCCTAAACTACCTCAAAGGACAGTGGCGAGAGTTATAGAATCAGAAAGAGCAGGTCACCTAGATTCTCTGGACAAACTAATAAGCTCTCGGCCAAAGGATGGTAGCGTAGAACATAGACGACAACGCAACACACAGACATCTGTGTGGCACACTTATGTCCCTAACAAATTCCAACGTCTAGAGCCTACAGAGGCATTACCATTCCCATTGGGAGTCAACTTGTAACACCCTCTTCAGATGACCGACCCGAATATGGCCGTTTTCTTCCCTCTTTCCTTCATATTCACTATTCATTCCATCATCCATTATCATCTCTAGACCATCTCTTGGCTTCTTCTCCAATCACTTGATCTCTCCAATCTCTTCACAAGCTCCAAGAAGCTTCTTCACCATCTCTTCAATCTCAAGCAACAATTTACACTTCATAGCAACAACATCAACACTCCATCACTTCAGTGGAGCAAGTGTGGAACGAAACACCATGGCAACAGAGGGTTGAGTTCCTCTCATTTTCTCCCCCACTAGCCTTGAGCTCTTTGGGCGGAGGTGGTAAGATTTCACTCCTCTCCTCTATTATTTAGTTGAGTAGCATAATACTATTTTGTAGTGCCTTTCTGTACTTTACTTCACTTCCTAATTTTCCTCTATCTATCTTGGTTGTCCATGTAGGTGGGAACACCAAAACGGGGGTTTGACTGAGGCAAACCCCTATACAGCCCCAACACACACACACTCTCTCTCTCTCTCTCTCTCTCTCTTGTGTGCAGGTATTGAAGAAATTATCATGCTGGAAGCTTCATCATTCACACGGTTGTAAGCATTTCCTTTACCTTCTTCTCCTTGTCTTTATCATTTCTATTTCAGTCTATTTCAGTTCTATCACATTCTGCTACTTTCCCGCATTCTGGTAGTTCTCAGTAATCAGATTGCTAGTAGTCACTTGGCTATTTTCTATGATAAACTTGTTCTATGGTTCATATGAGATGCTAGCATGCCTCTGGGATGCCAGCACGCCACACTATCGTCCATGTTCTGCGTTGTCGTCCTTTGGCCGAGAGCTTATCAGTTTGTCTAGAGAATCTGGGTGACCTGCTCTTTCTGATTCTAGAACTCTCGCCACTATCCTTTGAGGTAGTTTAGGACAGTTCACCCCGTGAGGCTCTTTGAATGAAGATAAATCATGAGTAGTGAATCCCCCTTCTCTACATTTTGGTGAACCCGATGTGAAGAACAATGTTCTTCAAAAAACTAGGAATTTATTTACCCCTACTTGGTAGGGTCATAACTTTTGACTCGGTGCTCGGATTTCAGAACTGTTTGCACCATTGGAAAGGTCTTCTAGAGAACTTGTTTAGTCCCTAAAATACTAGTGCCTTTGACAATCAAATTTTAAGGACTGACGCAAGTTATGAACTCAAATTCCGCTCTGAAGACCTCTGAAATTGCAAATTACTAGAACATAAAAAATACCAAAAAAATCGTAATGAATTTAATATCTTCTTTTATTAGTTCTGCATATAATTTTATTCAAAATATTAATGATATTCCATTTCATGCATGTGATAGTGACTTGGCTTTTCCCATGTCACTTTGTATCTTTGATCCTTCTCATGAGAATCCTCTTGCTTTGGAGGATATCTTGTTGCAAGAATATGAAATCATTGACACCTTTCTAAATATTACTCTACCTTCTATTCATTCTGATGCACTCTCTTTTGGAGATGATGCATTTGTGGATGGTAAATATCCTACTCATTCCAATGCACTCTCTTCTAGAGATGATGCATTTGTGAATGATGAATTTCTTATCTATCCTAATGCACTCTCCTCTAGAGATGATGCATTAGTGCATGGTGAATATCCTTCCACATTTGATCCTGTTTGGATCGATGTTGAGAATATATATTTAAATAATTGTCCCACTAGTTGTGATGATTCTGTAAATGTAATTTATGTCTCTGTTGCCCCTCAAAGGCCTAAGAGACTAGTCATTTACGTGACCCCAACTAGTCCTTCTAAAAGGGTTTGTTCTATTGATGGCAGTCCATTTGATAGTGATTCTCTTGATCTTTCTACGACTCCCTCTTATAGAGCGGTAGCCCGTACCTATGATAGTAGAATGAATAAACAACTAAGACTTCCTCAAGCACCTGAACCTATGAATAAAGCACCTAGTGATTGCGATCTTGTCGAGCAGCCTCAAGTTACTCTGGCTAAGATCCCACTATGGGACTTGCTTCAGTCTGCTCCAGTTTACCAAGGTATGCTTCAAGAAGCCTTGCAAAAGATTGTCTCGCCTTCTTCCGCTAGGCCGGTAGATGCTGATGCGTTGATAGCTCATATTCGTACGAATTCGTCGAATATTACATTCTATCCTCAGGAACTCCCGCCTTCAGAAGTATAAAAGCAAGCAGATCCTCTAATGATTATAGTTAACATTAATAAGACTGGCATTAGAGATACTCTTGTCGATGCTTAACGCATGTAGCATTGATCTTTTGCCTAAGATTAATATTGATCCATCTTCTCTTAATGTTTCCTTTGTTGACATTCGTGGGTTTGATAATGTTGGGCGAAAAGCTCTAGGTACGATAGTATTACCTTTACAGCTTGGACCCGTTACTATACCTACCCTTGTATATGTTATGCCAGAGAAGTTACCTTATAACCTTCTCCTTGGTAGACCATGGATTCATGCTATGGGTGCAGTCCCGTCTACCTTACACAAATCAATTAAGTTCATTTATAATAATCGAGTAGTCATAGTCAAGGCTGACCCTGATACTATGCACTTATGTGAGATGCCAACTACTGGTTGAGCTTCGGTTGTGTCTACCCTTATTCCTTCGGTATCTTCCAATGTGTCGATGTTTACTCCAGCAATACCTACTACAAACAATACTCTTAAGGTAGATGTCCCTAAAGAAGATCTTTCTGAAGCAAGGAATACTAAATCTATTTCTTCTACTTCCTCTCAAAGGAATGCATGTCTTGGTGATGATTTGGGTCCTTCAGACTTTATGGATTCCTTCGTTCAGGAATATAAAGTCGACCTGATCCACTTAGACCTTTTGACAACCTCATTCACACCCGCCATCAAAGATGATTGTCCTTCTGTATTGCGGGGTAATGTGAACACGAACTGTAATGTTCTTAGTGTTGACCCTCCTTTTGAGGAAGACGATTACACTTCTGCTAAGGAGGATAATGCTGACAGTCCTATCAAGATGGATGATGATGATCTCATAGAAGAGTATGTTCCCCCTTGTTCGAATAATGCTCTCTACGAGGATCCTCCCTCTTCTCATGATTTGCAAACATGTTATGGCTCTGACTTTAAGCTCATCTCTAAGTATGGCTATGAACGCAAAGGTTGTGGGCGTAATGAACAAGGCATACAGGTCCCTATAGAATTTGTGCCTCGTAAGCGTAACTTGGGGCTTGGTTGCTCAAATAAACAATCTGAACAGAAACCACGGTTGAATGTTGACTTGATGTCCGCTCAACCTATTTCTCATGGATTGGTCTATCCTCCTTTGTCTTCTATCTTCGTATCTTCTTCTTGTGAGAAGTCAAGCTTTTCTCTGCAAGAGAAAGGGTTGTTTCCCGCTCCTCATTCCTTCTCTGAACAAGAGCATATTTTGTTGCAGCTTCTTAAACCCCACTTAATTACTCTTCCTCCTCCTACACGCGAGAGGTCTCATAAACATGATAAAGAAAAACATTCTTTCTGTGCATACCATCGACTGCCTAGCCATTCCACTAGCGAATGTAAGGCCTTGAAAGACAAAACACAACAACTTCATGATTAAGGTGCCATCACTCATTGATTTTTTGATGCACCCACCTCTTCTTCACATGACTAGTAATATCGAGGTTTACCTCTATCTTGTGTGGTTCTCCTCCCCTGTATGATGGGGGTAGTGACAACTTGTTTAGGAGACGTGTGTCCTTCATAAAGGACTCCCTCTCTTCTCTATGTCTTTCGAATGAAGCATCCCTTGAGTGGATCCCCTTTTCTTTTGAAGGGTCCCCGAGGGACCTCTTTGAAAGCTTTTATCTCAAATAGATTCCATGATGTCTAGCTTGGGGGCAACCCATCTAGACCTACTTCACATCTTTGATTCTAGCTCAACGACAACCCGACTAGACCTGCTTCACATCTTGGTGTCTAGCTTGGGGGCAACCAACTAGACCTGTTTCACATCTTTGCATCTAGTCCAAGGGCAACCCGACTAGACCTACTTCACATCATTACATCTAGCTTGGGGGAAACCTAACTAGACTTCACTTTTCAAATAGTGTGTCCCTTGAGTGGACTCCTCTTCCTTTTGAAGGGTTCCTGAGGGACCCCTTTGAAATTCTTCCAGCTTAACGATGGTTTGCGTGATTGTCTACGCAGTGGTACGGGTTTCCCTCCTTGAGCGGGGATTGCTTCTATCATTTTTACTCTGTGATACGGGTTCTCCTCCTCGAGCGGGGTTTTCTTTTATCACTCCTACTATGTGGTGAGGGTTCTAATCTAAAGTGGATTTTTCTTTCACCATACGCCTTGTTTACTGTGTGGTGCGGGTTCTAATCTGAAGTGGGTTTTGTTTTCACCATATGCCTTGTTTATTGTGTGGTGCAGGTTATACTCTGAAGTGGGTTTTTCTTTCACCATATGCCTTGTTTACTGTGTGGTGCGAGTCTACTCCGAAGTGGGTTTTTCTTTCACCACGTGTTTTGTCCATTTCAGTTACACTCTCTCTTTCTATCTTTCTCTTCTCAATTGTATATACCGGATCGAAGATCTGCATCTTCTTCATCTTGAGTATATGCTTTTCCTTTCTTCAACTTCATAGTTCTGTAGAGCTATGAAGTCCTTTGCTTGTCCTACACTCTCGGGTTCGCTAGATCCTGGCCTACTTCCTCGATAGTTCAGATATATATTTCTAACTCTACTACTTCTGATCTACTTTACCGAAGCACTCATCAGTATTCGTGCTCGCTAAAGTGGGGGAAAAATGTATAGGAGCGAATTTGCACCCTTTAGACAAATTCCCCTTTCACCATTCCTCACTTTAGAAAACCAAATTCGAAGGTGAAATTCCACATAAGTTCGCTGCCTTTGTTCCACTTGGCGTCTGTTTTGTGCCTCGACAGAGGAGTTACTGTCGAGGATGCCCATGCGGCACACAGACGTTCGTGCGACGTGCTTACATCCCTGACAGATTCCCACATCTGTAGCCTGCAGAGGTGTTACCATTCCCATTGGAAGTCAACTTGTAACACCCTCTTCGACCAACCAACCCGAATATGGCCGTTTTCTTCCCTGTTTCCTTCATATTCACTATTCATTCCATCATCCATTATCATCTCTAGGCCATCTCTTGGCTTCTTCGCCATTCACTTGATCTCTCCAATCTCTTCACAAGCTCCAAGTAGCTTCTTCACCATCTCTTCAATCTCAAGCAACACTTTACACTTCATAGCAGCAACATCAACACTCCATCACTTCAGTGGAGCAAGTGTGGAACGAAACACCACGGTAGCAGAGACTTGAGTTCCTCTCATTTTCTCCCCCACTAGTCTTGAGCGCTTTGGGTGGAGGTGGTAAGATTTCACTCCTCTCCTCTATTATTTGGTTGAGTACCATAACATTGTTTTGTAGTGCCTTTGTGTACTTTACTTCACTTCCTACTTTTATCTCTATCTATCTTGGTTGTCCGTGTAGGTGGGAACACCAAAACGAGGGTTTGACTGAGGCAAACCCCTATACAACGCCAACACTTTCTCTCTCTCTCTCTCTCTTGTGTGTAGGTATTGAAGAAATTCTCATGCTGGAAGCTTCATCATTCACATGGTTGTAAGTATTTCCTTTCCCTTCTTCTCCTCGTCTTTATCATTTCTATTTCAATCTATTTCAGTTCTATCACATTCTACTACTTTCTCGCATTCTGGTAGTTCTCAGTAATCGGATTGCTAGTAGTCACTTGGCAATTGTCTATGATAAACTCATTCTTTGGTCTATACGAGACGCTGACGCACCTCTGGGACGTCAGCACACTGCATTGTCGTCTATGTTCTACGCTGCCGTCCTTTGGCCGAGAGCTTATCAGTTTGTCTAGAGAATTTGGGTGACCTGCTTTTTTTGATTCTAGAACTCTCGCCACTGTCCTTTAAGGTAGTTTAGGGAAGTTTGCCCCGTGAGGCTCTCTGAATGAAGAGAACTTGCGAGTAGAGAATCCCCCTTCTCTACAGGATTAAATGTCTCAAAGAATGAAATTTAATTGCTTCATTATTTTGCGGCTAGGGAAATCAATTGACACAACTTTCCACACATTCTCCACACCAATTTGTAGCTTGACGTCCTTATGAATTCCAAATTGGTAAGTTTATCAACTTACAAAATCTAAGGAGAGATGTGCCAAGAATTTGATGTGTCAACTAGTAAATCATTGCCATACATGTCTATCGCTAGATTTACCAACTTGTTCACCACATCATTCACCTTTCTATACACATGTTTGATAGTAAAGTCCTCAAATTGTGTTAACTACTTCCGAATTGGGGAAATATATTTGTCAAGTTTTCAATTTATGGTTCCCTTTCTCCAAATGGTATTGATGGTTATGAGGGAGTCCCCTTCAATACAAGTCTTCTAGTTCTTAATATTTTGTTCAACTGAATTCTTAGTAATGCACTCTGAAAGTCTACTTCATTATTTGTCTTATTTGTGAGTTTTTTTTGGCTGCAATTGTAACTATCTTTTCATTGTGATATTTGATTACACACCCTAGTCTAAATTTCCTCAAATTTCCTTAGGAGACACCATCTATATTTACTCTATTCCATCGTTCTCTTGATGATACCCAAAGTACATTGACTTTGGACATATCAATTGGATGATCCTAAAAAGCCCCATAAGAGAAAACCTATTTTTATTTTTAATACAATTTTAATTTTGTAATTTCTAACACACATACCATTACAATCAATCTTTTGTTCCATTGTAACTAGGCCTGTCATCATAATTACAATAAAGTTTTAAAAGCTAATTTTCGAAGTCACGGGAATTAGAAATTTCTAGTGAGGCACTGAGTTTGACGGTGACTTTTGGCAGTCAAGTTCTTCGCTATTAATTTGGTTTGACAAAGTTTGCGTGTTGCACTGGTTTCGCCCTGCAATGTACTACACGTTACCCGCCTTCCCTCCGTAAATACCGTGTTTCTTATGAAATGTGCTCGGCTGTCTTCTATCATTAAATCAGAGGCCTACTGTATATCCACTATAAGATAAATGCCAGTACAATTCGTCAATCGCCATTGTAATTATTTGAAGCCGACGGGAATGAGATTTGTGGACGGAGATGATAAATGGTATGACTTTGGACCAACAATGGACATTATCCCTTCCAATTTACACGGCTCACCCCTAAATTTAAAAGGCATAGGACGCGGTTTCAGAGGACGACCCAAAATGTTTCTGTATTTACAGGCCTAAAACCCATTTTGGAATCATTAGAAATCTGGATTTAGTAGTGTGAGGAGATGGCAGAGGCACAGGCTGAGGCTGAGGCTGAGGCTGAGGTCACACAGAGAGTGTTGAGAGTCGCTCAGAATGGTGGAGCCCACTATAACGACGTCCAAACAGCGATTGATGCAGTTGCTCTCCACAACAAGCAGCGAGTGGTGATTGAGATCATGCCAGGAGTTTATAAGCAGCCTCTCTATGTTCCCAAAACCAAGAACTTCATTACGTTGAGAGGATTTCGCCGTGAAGATACAATCTTGACTTGGGATAATTCTGCTACTCGAATCGATCACCATCAGGTATGTATAACTATACTCTCAATTGGGAATAACTATACACAGATATATTCGCCCTCAGATATCATTCGTGATTTATTTAGCAATTGCATTTTGCATTGGCATGACCAGGATGAGAGCGTTATTGGTAGCGGAACTTTTGCCTGCGGAAGTGTAATTGTAGAAGGATCGGACTTCATCGCTGAGGGGATCACATTTGAAAATTGCGCACCCCAGGTATGGTTCATAGATTTTATGGAGGATTTTATATCATTTACGATATAGTTATGTTATTTGATATGAGATCATTAGTCTATGCAGATATTTTTTTGGCTGAGAGTCAAGAATTGAGGATATTCCTTCTATCAAAATCCTTCCAGGCATGAATCCAGCCTCATCTTTTATATCATGTCTTTGGGAGTTTGATCTTGATGGATGACATAATCAAGAAACATACCATCTCCCTCGTCAATTGTAAACAATCGATTAAACTACGACCACTCCCTTGTAAAATTAGAAAGAATTTAAAAACTTTGGATTTTTTCATCCTCCTCCAAACAATTTCACTTTACCGAAGTGAAGAGAGTTATAAAATTTAACCTTTTAAAAGTTGGATTTTGAGAGTTATAAAAGCAACCTCACTTTTACTGGCCAGGTTGTTTTAAAATTTAGTTCTGGTACTGAAGCTGTGTAGTGTGGTAATTTATTGGCAGGGATCAGGGCAGGCTGTAGCCATTAGGGTGACTGCTGATAGATGTGCTTTCTATAACTGCCGATTTCTTGGCTGGCAGGTTACTAATTCCAAGCTTATTCCCATGTTATTAAAATGACCCAATTGCTAGGTTTCTTGATGAATAGATTACTCATTTTATTTGCTTGAAAAATTCAGGGCACTGCCTACTTGCACCATGGAAGGCAGTACTTGAGAGACTGCTATATCGAGGGCAGCATTGATTTCATTTTTGGCAATGCAACGGCACTGCTTGAACACTGTCACATCCATTGCAAGGCCAGCGGCTGGATCACTGCTCAGAGTCGCAGATCTGAGGACGATTCCAGTGGATATGTGTTTCTCAGGTATTCATTGTCATATTTAAGCTGCTGGGTACTGATTTTTCTTATTATTTGTTTACAAGACATTATAAAGATCCACTGTGCAGATGCATTATTACTGGTAATGGGGAGAGAGGTTATGCCTATTTAGGGCGCCCTTGGGAGCCATTTGCAAGAATTCTGTTTGCATACACATGGATGGATAGCAGCATCACGCCTCTGGGTTGGCATAACTGGGATTCACCTGAAAAAGAAGAGACAGCATGTTTCTATGAGTACAGGTTTAGTAATTTTCTACCCACAAAGCAAATTTGCAGCAGGGAGAGATTATTTTATTTATTGTTGTCTTGTCAAATGAATGCATTACAGGTGTTCTGGTCCGGGCAGTGATTGTTCACAACGAGTGAAGTGGGTCAAGACTTTGGAAGATGACAAGATTGATCAATATGCTGCCCTGAGCTTCACTGATCCAAGTCCACACAAAACATGGCTAACATGGTTTACAAGTGGAATGTGAATGAAGATGACATTATCAACATGAAAGCAGTCTGAGATTTAAGATTAACAGAAGATGTTGCTGGTGATCAATAACCAACCTGGGTTTGTCAAGTAACAAGGAGAGTATAGAACTGGGCTTTCTATGTTCCCTTGATATTTATATTGAATTGATTTTAAGGAAATATAGTACTGTTGATGATAGTTTTGCTTGACAATCATGTATGAAAAGTTTTCTTTAAAATGGTGCCCATGCTGCTTGTTCAAATGTTAAGCATATTTTATAATGATAAAAGTGGCACCAAGTATTTTTATTATTTTCAAAAATATGTACACCAAATATGTAAATGGGAGATTGATGAGCACTTTTGTAATAAGATGATATGTAATTTGTCAGACTCCATTGGAATTATTAATAGTAAATTATTGTTTTTTTATAACTTATCTTGTTAATAAATAATAGTATTTAAAATTAACTCATCAATTTATTGGCTTAGAGTATTGAATCTAGGTTCAATTCAAACTTAGTGTAAGATTTTAGGTTGATTCGTCTAGAGAATTACATAAGAGATGGTAGTAGTTGTGAGTTAATCTTGAATAAATCTGAAAAGAATTAGAAGCAACCTAACCAAATCCATGACAAATTTGGGTGTCAAAATAGATTTTTTAATTTTTGGGGTTCCATTATGCAACAATATGGTCTAGTTTTGTCTAAAGTGATGATTTAGTCTATTATTTTGTTTTGTTCAATTGTGTCCATGACCATTAGCACCATAGCACTTTAGCACTAATTGGTAGCTTTGTCTCCTTTCTAAGAGCCCTTTTGTCTTCTAATGTATGAATTCAATGTAGGGAATTTGACAAAATATTACTATCATAATGATTAGAACCAAAATTAACAAGTGTATATCAAAGAGGGGATTAGAATATTCACATCAAGTAATAGGAAGTGGAATCTTTGACAATGTCTCTTGATTAGAAAGGGGAGAGATCACCCTATTTTTTGAGGAGGATGGTTTATAGAAGTAGGGGCAATTTGCTCACAACTCCAATTGTCTCCATTATTATATTAGGTGTTTATTATAAATATGTATTTAATATAATATATTAAATTTTAATATTTTTCGATATAATGTAATATATTTAAACTTTAACATAATTATTATAGATCTAATTTTTGTTTGAGATCTAATGAGAATATTGTATGTAGGAAAATTTATTTCTAAGCTAATTGAAATAGGATTAATTCCAATGTAAACATTGAGTTTAAAAAAATATTATATAGAATCATGCTGCAAGAAAAGTAGTATCATGACAAGTGCATAGATAATATTGTCCTCTATTCATTGATGTTGCTTATGTATACTATAATTATACAAAAGCTATGCTAGGAAGCAAAGTATCGTATGATCAAATAGTGAGAGGCTATGATTGCCATAGGAACTTTGGGCACAACCAAACCAAGTCATAGAGTGTGGAAGGGCTTCTTGATAACTAGAAGACTCCCCTTATAAAATGTACAATGTATGTGTATGTATACAATAGGTTGTTAGCTAAGCATATCCACAATATGATAACATGTGTCATGTGTGTGGTGTGCTTCCCATGTGGCCATGGTTGTGCTAGATGTCCAATCTATATGGTTTTAGTTGTTCACTAGAATTTTGGTTCGGCCTTTCCAGAATTATCTTCAACTTGATCTAAAATGCTTAAAATAAAAACTAAACACTAAAAATTGAAATTCCCATCAAAGAAAAATATTAAGGACCTACAATCTAATTCTCTAACCTTTGAACCCTTGGAATGAGTCCATTTTTATAATTTATAGAACACATGAAATGATTTTTCTTGCCAAAGTGATATGCATGAGTATCTAAACAACATGCAAACTACACATCCCAAAATATATTTTTTTGTTTTGGACTTCAATTTATAGAATTATAGTGGCTAATTTTATGCAAAGAACTAAGTTGCCAAAATGAACTTTAAAAATAAGGCTCATTTTATAACTTTCAGTGAAACCTTTTTACAATTAAAAGATAGAAAATTTGAAGGAATATTCCCTTTTAAAAAAACTAGCATGGTAGTCTTTGAGTCTCTTGCTAATGCTTTTATTCTTTAAAATTGGAGAGACACTAACTCATTGCATCTTTATCTGGGTTGTCCAAACATTCTAGCTTGAATTTTGACTCCTCAAATCCTTTTAGCACTATTTTAACACACTTGTCTAGTTTCTAGAGATCTTCTTTTAATGACTTCATACTTTCATTGACCTCCACATACATGTCCAACACATCTTATTTTGCACCTTGATTAATGCTAAAATCTCTTTTTATTCTCTCTTTCCAGGTCACATATACAACATCCTAAGTATTAAGCTGGTGTTTTTCTATTAAAAAGAGATTAGGATCTTTTAATTGCATAACTAATTTTTTAAAATTTGTATAGTTAGAAAATAATTATTTTTGTGATGTTTTGTAATTAACTCAGTGCTAAATGATAAAATTTTCTTATTTCTGTCCACAAAACCAATGTTCTAATCACCTAGAATGTTAATGTTATTCAAATTTTATGTGCCCATCTTGTACAACTCTATGAGTAACTTTAGATTTTTAACACATTTCTCATCTTTATCCTTGAGGCCATTCATATATGTTATCAAATCACTTTATAAATCATTGAAATTCTCATAGCATTTGTATATTGTAGCTAAAGTCTCACTAATCTCATTAATACATTTGGTTGCCCAACTATCCAAAATGTTTTCCTTATCCTTCATTGCATATAAAAAATTTGCTTCTTATAAATAGCTATCAAAATGGGTTTCTTTGGTGTAATTACTTGTTGAGCAATGTGAGAGGTTAAATCCTTAATAAATTTCTTCATCTGAGCCACCTATTTTTTAAGCTCCTCTTTAGTTTGCCAGTCTTTATGCATTCTTGAGACAAATATGCTTGCAATTGACTCAAAAGAGGCTATCTCTTCTCTCCTTGTTTGCTTCCCCTAAGTTGACGAGATTTAATTGATAGTCAAATGCTTTGAATTCTTTGTCATCTTTATCAACTACTAGAGTAGATATTTTTGTAATTCATTTTCTCCCAATTCATTTATCCTTGTGGAGTAAAGGGCTTTGGGCTTCTTTTTGGTTTCACCTTTTCATCTTTTCAACCTCCATGTTTTGTATTTTATCTAGATTGAGCTTTAGCCAAGTTGATGTGAGAGAAGGTGCCTGTAAGCTCTCCTACTTATTATTCCACCAGATTTTCCCAATATTCTCCTTTATTGCCCCAATTCCTAGTCCTTGGCTAACTTCTTTGATAGACACTTATGTTGTTTTAGTGTCAACTTTTTCTTCTTATTTTTCCATGGAGCTTATCAATTATTGTTTTTCATAGGTTAGCACAAGTTCCTCTTAGCTAGCTTCCTCCATTAGGATCTCTTGATCTTTTGACTCCTTTTCTCCTTTCTCTTCTTCAGAGGTTAATTTATCTTCATAAGTTTTCTTCTCCATATATTTTGTGTTAGCCTTTGAATCCTCTAATTCTATATATTCCTAATTTAAGGTGAAGTATTTGACTATCTCCAGCTCTATATCCACTTGCTCACTTTGCTTATTCAACTGTTCTAGAGGTGGAGAATTAGCCTTCTGTTGTTGTGAGTCTTGGGGAAGTAACTGATTATTCATCATTAATGAAGGAGGGGAAGATGGTATGTTGACATGCTCTATATTTGGCCCTTACTCTTTCTCTAGTTCCTCTGCTTCTCCTAGGACTAAAAAAATTGCCTATATTGGTGGCATGACTTGTGCCATAGGGGTTACACCCAGACTAGCTACCACTCCTGCCCAGGTTGCAACATCAACTATAATTGTAGCCTTCTTGAAAGCCACATTTACTTCTTTAACAATTTATTCTACCTTTTCAGGGTCCTTTTCTTTGGATTTTTCTCTTTTCCTCTATCTTTTGTACCCTTCAGAAATAGATTAAGGAGATCCTTATTTAGCGCTTTGTTTTTTCCTCTTTGGTTTCACTTGATTTTTTTAGTTTGAGATCTATCCAAGAATTACTTGTGCTTATTACCTTCTCAAATATTGCATCAATTGATAAATCTTCCTATATTGACCATTTTAAGATATCTAATTCCTTAGTAGCAATCTTGTTATGATCATACATTAGGTCTAAAATTTCTCGATCTAAAAATTGGTAAGGGATGTCATCCCTAATTCCAAACTCCCTTAGTTGGTATGCACTTAACCTACAATACTTCTTCTTCCTAACTTCAAAATTATCCTAAAAGTTAGCCCAAAAATACACTAATGAGGGTTCATGATCTACATAAATTGTGGGAAGCATCCTTTTCAATTTACCAATAGGATCAAAATTATCCTTGGAGATATAAGGTTTTCTATTTTCATGCCTCCAAATTTTTTGTTGCAATTTTTTCCACCTGGATGGATGAACAATCATAAAAACCCAATTGTAAAGGGTATTTTGAACACCCCGACCTTATTTGAGACTAGCTTGAAATGCACTTTAGTGATTTATCTCACAAATTCTAGTAGAACCAATATCTTATTGCAATACATAGGTAGGAGGAATGGTGCCTTTTGAAAACCAAATATTCTGATGTATGTGGACCTAGGGAACAATATTAACCAAAAATCCCATCCTTTGGCCAATTCCATGGCCTTTTAATTCAATCTATACCCAACATCCCTTGACAATTGATTGATTATTGCATATATGAAGACATCATTGAATCTTTTAAAATTATTTTATGCTCTTTTGAGTTCTAGTCGATGATAGAAATCCCATAATTTAATTTATCTAGTGGCTTCCCCTCTGATTCCATGAGTTTTAAAACCTAGGAAGTTCCCAATTCTAACTGCTAGGTACACAAGATATGAAGTAATTTAAAATATTTTGGTTTTAGCCACCATAGTTAATTGTGCATGGATTTGATCTGGAACTATTTTCTCCCAGTCCAAGTAGCTTTCTCCCTTGAGAATGACATTGATTAATTAGAACATCCATGTTTCATAAGTCTTGGGCTCTTCTTTACCCCTAAAGCTTTGCTTAACATTGTAATTTGAGTTATGTAAATTCTAGTATGAAGTTTGCCCTAGTTATCTTAGCATGTATTTTGGCTACAAAATTTGCTTTTGATTTAAGCCAATGTATAATGAGGTGCCTCAAATTGTTGGCTTCATTTGCTTCATAAGAATTTTTGGCATTTTATTTTGTTAGGGGGTTGAGTTCCCTATGTGGGGGGAGATCAAAAGTGGTCTTGATCATGATAGTTGTCCAGTCAAGGATTTACACACCATAGGGGTCTTGATATTTTCTAGTCATCGGGCTATAATTTTGTGCAATGGTGAGGACCAACTAAAGTGATTGTACTGCCAAAGGGAAGCATGCTACATGAGCCAAGCCTAAATTTTCCATGTTATTATATTTCAAAGTTGCATTCTCATCAAAGGTATCCTCCTTTAAAGCATCAAGGTCAATATGACCTATCTCAATTTCAATGATATTCATCGGGCCTCTAGAGTGAACTTAGATATCTTAGGTACCCATTAAAATTTATACATCATCGTGAGAATGATTTTATCAATTTTGGGCTTCTTTCCTTTCCTCTCTACCTTTTGTTCTTGTGAAATTTCATCCTCTACCATTTTTTCTTCCTCTTCAAACATTTAGGGTACCTATAAGGAGATAAAAATTCTCTTAAAAACCCATATAAAGTAATAAAACAATTAGTAAATAGTTAAATTATTAACATTTTTGGCCTTTTACAGCAGTTCAATTTGTAGGAGGATTGAAGGATCAAGGATTGGGAGAATGAAGGGATGAAGGAATAAAGGAATTGAGCCACAAGCCCTCTAGGCTTTATGATCCCATCCAAACATATGAGTAAGATATTTGGTGAAACTTAAGACCTAGAAAGGATATCAATCTTTGAGATTATTCTAAAATTTATTGTGCGGTGGCACACTTCTTTTTTATTTCCATTAATGTCTTATAATTCACCTTTTTATCTATCTCCTTTAGTTTTTCCTTCAAACCACTGGAATACTCTTTAAATGAATCAAGAAAAAACTTCAAATTTTCTATAATGAATAAAGAATTATCTATGCTCACACTGGGTATGCTCTCTTGTAGCACTTTCACTGCCTCATCAATAAGTTCTACACTCTTTTGATGAGTTTAAAAGATTTCCTTTCAAGTAGATGCATGGAAAGCATCACCTAACTTCAAAGCTTGTGCTAAGGAGAAATTATATCCATGTCAACTTGCCCCTGTTGCATAGGAAGTTGTAGTAGTTGGGCATACACAAGAGGCTGGAAATGGAGTTGCATGATTAACAGGTTCTTCAATGAATCTCAGGAGGTACTAGAATATTCGTCTTCTACCTTCACATTATCTTCTGCATCTTTCTTTCCAAGGCATTTTCCTTATCACCGAATTGACTTTTTCATTTTCATCCTTTTTCTTAGCATTGGCTGGCTTTTCCTTATCCTTCTTTTCCTCATCAACTAATTCTTCTTTGTTATTTGGAGGCATATTTATCTCTGGGTTGGCTTGTATTGCTTCTTCAACATTCCTTTCTGGTTTTGGAGGAGGGGAGTTGTGATCTGTAGATGTATCCTCCCGTTCCTATGTAACATTTACATTTTTAGTAGCATTTTCTCCCATTAGAGAAGCATCACCGATAATACCTTCTTCTATAGTGTTCTCACCACTAGTAAAATTCTCTTCAACAAAATTTTCTTCCATATTCAGAAGAGTGTCATCTTGCACATTCTTCTCTTTTGTAACATGATCATCTTGAGCATCTTCCTATTGAGCTTATGCTAGTTGAATTATTTTCACAACATTCATGTCATCATGCATCTTCTCTTCTTTGTTCGGATTTAGTCCTAATCTTTGTGCCAAATCTGCAACCTTCTCCATAGTTTCATTATGGAGCCTTTCAAGATAATTTTGATCTTTTCTCATAAGGGTAGTTACCCTTTGCTTTGTTTAGATCTCCTTATTGTACAACTGAGCCAATGTGGCTTTATTTTCATCTGAGAGGGATGCACTAACCTTCTCCAAAGAAAAATATCTTAACTTTGCTTCTTCATCAATGGTTTCCTATCTTCTAGCATATAGTACATTTCTCAATTCTATAGGCAATTGGTTTTCAATATTCTTCATATTCACTTCAAAAGTGACAATGTATTTGAAACTGCCTCTTCTATAGTTGCTTTATCAACATCATCTATTGTAGTAGACAATGCAACTATTTGGTCTAGCATTTCATGCTCTACTATGCCATTGGATAAATCATCTAATTTCATGGGCCTATGCTGTCTTACTGGAGAGGAAGAATTACCCTTCTTCTTCTTCTTCTTCTTCTTTGCTTCCAGTGACACCTTTCCTTTACAGGTCTCTGCTTTTCCCTCATTTGTATCTTATAGACTTCCTTATCTTTCTCAATTTTAGCCTCAAAGCTAATGTTTGCAATGTTTGCTTGTTGTCTCTTCACACTAGACTCTTCCTCAAATGTACTGTATCTTTTCCAAATCAGAGTGTATCTTTTTCTTATTCTTCTTCTTCCTCTTTTTCTTCTTCTTCATCAACATTGACACTAATTTTTTTGTCTCTTTTAGCTTTTATTTTTAATCTTCTCCTTGCAAGGCCTGTTTATTGTGTTACAAGAGTGGCCTTTTCTGTTATGGGCATCTTCTACTGCTTTACTGGAGTACGCTTCTCCTTCACCGAAGTACTTGTAGAGTCTTTTATCTTCTCACCAATGATAGACTTAGTCTCAGAGGAATTTGGGGCAACTAGAGGAGTGGCAATTGTTCTACCGGATCTCCTGACACTAGATGATCCTTCCAGAGCATCAGTCAAGCCTTTGGCTTTCTCTATATTTTCCTTCTTCAAACCCACCATCTCTACAACTTGTACAATTACTCTCTCAACAATATTCTTTTTTATTTATTTTGTCAATGTGCACTTTCATGGAATTCTCCTCATATGTACCATACCTCTCTTCAAAGGTGTCTCTTGGTTTGCTCAACATGAAATTTGCTCAAGTGGTGATTTCTTGCTTTGTGATCTCATATCCCATCTTTGGGATCTAGATAGTCAAGTAGGCTCAACAGTCTATATGATGCAACAATCCTTTAAGACTAGGAAAGTGATATAATTCTTATACTTTTCTATCATACTCTGGGGAATCCTCTCTCTAGCTTACATATTCTTTTGAAAGATTTTGAAAAATCCCCAAAGTGCTTCATCTTGTGCATTCACATCACCTAACCTCCTTAGGTGGTCTCTAATTTTATGGGCAACTGGTTTATCCTTCAACCAAATGATGTTCTTTGTTCCAAGTATTTCCCTCAAGAATTAAAAAAAGACAAATGATCAGTGTGCCGAACTTGAAAGGATATTTTTATTCCTTTATTTTCTGCAAGTTCTCAATCAATTGTGCCCTCAATAGTTCACACAAATCAAAATCTGCACCATTTATCACCATCTCATATGTAATGTTTATTGTAGTAGATGATACAAAATTCTCCTTGTTAGAAAAGTATATCTTATATCCAATCACCATTGTGGTATATTTGACTATCGGGTTTCTAATATCCTTGATTGTCAAGGCTCTTTTGTCATAATTTTCTCTAGCTAACTCCATAACAACCTCTTTCTTTATAGACTTAAGTGTTGAAATTGGTCTAGTTGAGCTCAAACTCATAACAACCCCAATTACCTCCTTAGTAATCATGTCAGGTATATCCAACCACACAAATCTATCATGAATTTGGATTAGAACATAACTCACCCATGCATCATCATGGTAAAAGTTGGGGAAATATTGTCATACATTGAGCTTCTTCTCCACCAAGTTTTGGAATTCATGTTTCAACTTGAAATCATCTCCAGTGAGTTCCTTCACCCATACATCCCAACTTGGAGTGATTATATTCTTCCACCTTTCCATGAATGTAAATTCTTACATCTTCAGTGTGTATCACACCATACGAGATCCTTGAAATTGCACCATTTAGGTCGGTCTCCATACACTTGTCAAGATGTCTCTTGAATTTCGGTTGGGGTCATTTTGAGATCTCAATTACTCGTGGAGTAGCCATTTCAAGCTCTTCAAAATACTTTCAAAAAACTTAGGGGAAGATATAACTATAAATACCTTGGTGTAGTCATCCAAAATAATATTTAATTAAATAAATACTTGTTATTTATTTAATTTAACCTATATCCCTTATCTTGATAATTAATTAAATAAATATTCATTATTTATTTAATTATTTTCCCCATTATCCTTACATTCCACCACCTTTAATTAAATAAACCCACATTTATTTAATTAAAGCTAACCTTTACCCTTATTCCTCTAAATCCCCTAACCTTCCTTAAGTTAATTAATCCTTGATTAATTAACTTTATCCCCATCCTAAACCTCATTATCCCATTCTCCAACTTTTAACTCCACCTAAGTTAATACACCTTTGGTTTATTACTCAACCTATTTGCATTAATCAATTAATCAGGTTGATTAATTGATCTAACCCTCATCCCTAATCAGCATTATCATTATTTCCTAATTTTAAATTCCTACATCTCACCTACCCCCACTAACCTCTTACATAAGCCACCCTATCTGTTATACAAGCTTCCTTATCTCAATCAATCTCAACCCTCCATTAACCAACCAATCCTAGCCCTTGATTCCTCTCACCAAATTTATATATAATGAGGCCTTGACTCTCATTTTTAACACACATTCATCCCATATTTATGCTATCAAAACATCTCTCCAATCCATCTTCATCACATCACCATCATGCTAAAATATTGAGCAACCACATCCATCTCAATCATTGGAGAAAATCTACAAGACAAGGGTGCATCTTGTGAGCTCAATCCATGAAGAGGAAGAAGACTATGAAGGTATAATCTTGTTTATGTATTTCCTTTATGCATTCCATCTATTTCACTTCATATTCATCTTTCCCATCTTCATTTTGGCATGCCCGGTGGGTTACCCCACCCTTTTCTAACATTTTTGAAAGTTTTTGTGAGTTTTGAAGCCGCAGGTCGCATTTTTGGATAAAAAACTACAAATTTGCGCCTTCGTTGCATAGAAGGGTGCCTTTGCTTGAATAGAAGTGCATCTTTTTCATAAAATTGTGCCTCTTTTTTTGCTTCATAAAACTGTGCCTCTGTAAAAAATTGTTGCGCTTCTATTTTTTAGCATTGTTTTCATCATTCTCACCTAGATTTAGGGTTTCTTTGGATTCTAACATCTTGTTTTGAAGGTATTCATCATCCTAACACTCTATTTTGTAGGTCCATCCATCATTTGCATGCATAAATAATGTCCTTTTATAGTTTTGTAAGATTAGGGTTTCTTGCAAGCTCTCTAGGTCATTTAGAGTTTCTTATTTTGAGAGCATTTTTATCATATAATCTAGCACTTTTTGGTAATATATCTATGATTTGAATCATATGCATCTTCATCTTCATTTTTCCTTAGCTAACTTGGCAATATATATATTTTGTGACCCCTAGAGGCTATTTTCTGGCCCTATTTGCAAAGCTCGCTTTTGTTCACAGAGTGACACCTCTACTTTTGCAGAAGCACAATTATGTGCATAAAGTTGTGTCCATGCTTTAGGGCCATATTTTAGGGGTTTTTTAGGTGGTTTTTGCATCAAACTTTCATTTCTGGGTCACTAGTTGCCTTATCAAGCTACTTCATGAACTGGGTCATTTAAAAACATCAATTTTTAACCTCTGAAAAGTTGTTTTTTGGTCCAATTTGCAAAACTATGCCTTTGTTCATAGAATGACGCTTCTATTTTAATAGAGGCACAACTTTATCTACAAAGTTGCGCCTATGTTTCAGGTTGCATTTTAAAGATTTCTCTCAACTATTCTTTGCATCTAATCCCTATTTTTGAGTCACTAGTGTGTGTTGCAAGTGAGCTTTAATGCTTTTTTAAGGAAAAAATAATAAAAAACTACCTTTTTGCTTATGCAAAAAAATTCCTTTTGGGATTCTCTCTCGAACCCCCTTCAGTGGGGGATCACATCCATCCCCCCACACCCCCTATCGCTGGGTTAAGTGTACCAACCCCCCATTGTAAAAGGGCCCCAAATTTTTATGGTTATATTTATGCTAACATTTGTTTCATGTGATCATTTTATCATTTAACCCCTTCGTGGTGCAACTTGAAAACGTCTGTCAAGGGTAAAGTCATCAAACTACTAACATTTTTCTTGCAATTTTTTTTCTCCAAGGCTTTATTTCTATCCACTAATCTAGGCACTAAATTAGAGTAGTGGGTTAATTAACTTGTTTACCATGCTTGGAAGGGTGCAATAGACGTATGCTCTCCCCTCACACTTAGCATGATCTTGGGGATCATAAATATTTTCATCTCTTCATTTTGTTTAGATCAATACTTTAGGCAAATATAAGGTTGTGAGTTTTGTGTGTATGCTCTCCCCTCGTGCTTTGTGCAATCTTGGGGATCAAAAAAACCTAGCATACCTTTCCCTTTAGGAGACTTGCCTAGGGATTTCATCACCCTAGGGGATGATCTCAACCACACATACCAACGAGGTATATAAAAGGGGGAGAACTAAAGTTGTACCCTAATCTAGTTGCATCGTAATTGGCAGAGCTCTGATTGCTTAGGGTGATTCCAAGCTAGGAGTGAAGGGTTGGTATGAGATCTCAATACCTCACTGAAGCTCCTGACTCACACTTATGGCAGACTAGTTCTCACAACTTGAGCCTCACTTACCTTGTGAATATAGAGGACTCCCTAGAAAAATATTATAAACCTAGAAAGCCATTGAACATAGAATAGTGTGGTGCAAGGGATGCAGATCATACCCTAGAGTTACTCACCACATACTCCCTTAGGTTGATATGGAAATAGTCATGGTGAAATACTATAGTTATCGAGGAGAGAGAGAGAAGATGAGCCCATGGTGTTCGTTGATGACCCTATGCTATTGGATCTCTACCTATTCACCTTCACGAGAAAGGGTGTTCCACCCAAGTATTAAGGAGTACTAACCCAAGCTTGCTTGGGTGGTGAGCCCACATTATTCTATAAACCTACTTGAGCTTAGGGCTTATAACCAATCTCTTGAAGTGTTTTTCTTGTGCTATACCCATGAAAAACGAATCAGCCAAGGGGCTGAGGATTGAACATACACTACAAAAATCCATGAAACTTGGCCACTTTGTTTGTTTGAGTGATTTCAATTCTATCTCCTACTCAAGGAAGAAAAAACTTCACCTCATCCAATTCTTCCTATCCTCATCATCCCTCCGCATCCTAATCATACCATCTTTTCCATCTTAATCATCCCATTTCATTATAATCACCTAATCCTAATCATCCCATCCTAATCATCCTATCCTAGACATCCAAGTCAAACAAACCATCCCATCCTATTTATCATAACCATCCCTCATATTATTCTAACCATCTTAATCACCTTATCCTAACCACTTCTTCCTTCCACATCCTAATCATTCTAATATCCCTTCTAAAATTAAGCACCACTCATCTCATCATAATCACCCCATCCTAGTCATCTCCCTTCATCCTAATCATCCTTCATTCTAGTAATCTCTTATAATCCTAATCATTATTTTTCATCCTAATCATCCATCTTAATCATTCTAATTATCCCACTCATCTCATCTTAATCATTCTAATTATCCCACTCATCTCATCTTAATCGTCTATTTTCATATCCTAATCATTCCATCCTAATAATCATTTTCATCCTAATCATCCCTCCTCATCCTAATCAACTTTAATCACCTTGTCCTCATCACCCATAACCATAATAATCCTAATCATCCCTTCCTAGTCATTCATTATCATCATAATTATCACCATTCTACTCCTAATCACCCCATCTTAATCATTAATAATAATCCTCAATATCACCCTAATCCTAATTATCTTCCATAATCTTTATAATCATCCATATTATCCTAATCATACCCAATAATATAATCCATATCTTCTCTAAATCATCCTATCTCATTCTAGTCATCCCATCTTATCCATCCATAATCACTATCATTATCACCTTAATCACCCCTAATCCTCCTAATCATCCTCACCACTCCCTCTTAATCATCCATAATCATGCTAACTATCCCCCTAATCACCCAAATCTATCCTAATTATTCCATCTTAATCCAAATCCTTCATTATCATCCTTAATCATCATCATCATCATCATCTTAATCCAATCCTCCTTTTCCAATCAAATCCCAATCTAATCCATCTATCTCATCCAAATTCAATCAACCATTATCCATTTTTTCTCAATCAAGCATCTAAATCCTATCCTTAATCAAAATCATCATATGAACATAAAAATTTGATTAAGGACCTAATCTCCATCATCCCCCATATCCTTTCATCAAATAATTCATCCTATCCTTAATCCAATATCATCCATTTCAACTCCAATCTCCCAATAAAAAATCAATACCTTAGATTGATTTCATCTTTAATAAAAAATTTCTTAAGAACATTAACCTATCTTAAGTATAGCTATCAAATCAAATCAATTCCTACTTAAGAAATTTTCTTATCTTAATTAGAAATCAAATAAACTCTTACTTAAGAACATTAGCCTATCTTAAGTATATATAATCATATTTAATCAAATCAAATCATTTTAAGGTCTTGAAATTTGATCTCAAGCCTAATCCAATCCTCCATATTCATCCTCATACTTCATTCTTCTAATCACCCATCTTGTCCTAATCATCCCATAACATATATCCATTTTCCATCCCTAATCCATCATCATCTGAAATTAATTATAAAATTTCCTCTTCCAATAAATACCCAACCATGTCTAACCATCTACCATATCCTCCATCCAACCTAATCTATTCTAATCCACCTTCACCTATCCTAACCCAATCTAATATCATGAACCCATCTCATAATCCCTATGATGATAGTGAGAATATTACGGATCATATTGAATACATTAGACAAAATTATCTAAACCTTCACCAATCACCCATCCAATGTCCCCCTCAAACCCCACCTGCACCCTCATCACCCATATCATCCTCATGGGATCCCATCACCAATCATCTCCTCATCCACTACTTTAATAATGATAAGGATGCCATGCTTAGCTATCTCCTTGGTATTAGTGCTAAAATTCCACCCTCCCCATCTTCATCCAATCCCAACCCATCTCCTCTTGCGTACCATTCCCCTTCCTTTGACAAAGGAGACCAAGCCTTTAGCCAAAAATCCCCATCTCCACATCCTTTTCAATCTCCTCATCCTCATCATCCATTTACCAATCCATGGAAAATTCCACCTCTTATTCCACTTGTTCATCTTCCACATCCTTACAACCCACATCACCCAATCTTACCAATAATTTATTCATCTCATGTCCCTCATAATGGTTGGATCCAAGGACTACTTTCAAGTGTGCTTAAATCCCCATGCAAAAATAAATTTGTGAAATATTCCCATGTCATGCATCCAGCTCCATCACCTCCACATCAAGATAAATCCCAATCCCCTAAGTCTCATGAATCCTATAATACTCCATCCATCCAAGTTGAAGCATATTTCCAACCTTCCTCACCCATCACACCATCCACATCAAATGAGATATGTCAATCCTCCAATCCAAAGCATGCTAACATAGATTCCCCTCTATGTAAAGATTAAGGAACCCATTCTCCTTCATCATATGATCCCATCTCTAATCAAGAACAACATATCCATACCATCCCATCTAATTATAATTTTCCATCCCAAGATCAAATTACCCCTTCCACTCCATTACATGATCCCTCTCTAAATCAAGATCAAAGTACACCCTCCACCTCATCTAATGATCATCTCCCCTCTCACGATCAAACCATCTCCCCTCTCATGATCAAACCACCCCTACCACTTCATTTTATGATCACCCTCCATTTCATAACCAGAGCACACTATACCATCTACCCCATCCCATGATCCTACCCCAAGTCAAGATCAAAGCATCCCTTCATCTCCATCTCATGATCATAATCCCCCACAAGATCCCATCACCCCTATCCAAGCTACCCATGAACCCCCTACTTATCAATTGGGCTCCTCCAATTTCATCCACATTGGTCTACTCCAAGACCCTATCATTCTTTCCATAACATATCCCCCTCAAAATTGACTCACATCT
Organism: Sequoiadendron giganteum; assembly: GCA_007115665.2. Taxonomy (NCBI): domain Eukaryota; kingdom Viridiplantae; phylum Streptophyta; class Pinopsida; order Cupressales; family Cupressaceae; genus Sequoiadendron; species Sequoiadendron giganteum. Next base: position 477,344,416 of record CM021104.1, read on the forward strand.
TGTTTCCAAAATAATAAGTATCCCATGGGAATTTTTTTTTGTCAAGCTATGCATTATCAAGGAAAAGTGATAGGCCTTCATGAGAAAGGAATCTTAGAACCCCTTAATATCAAAGAAAATCCAAAATATCATGGCCTTGGATACAAATCTCAAGATTTTGGTACATCTCCCATCTATTCCAAATCCAAAATCCCTCCATCTAATCCCAAAAATCCACATTCCCCATCCTTAAAATCTATCTTGGTCCCTTATGTTCCAAATCCCAAACCCTCATTCCTTCCATATATTTTGGGTCCTTATGTCCCAAAACAAAATCCTTCATCCCTTCCATCCATCTTGGGTCCCTACATTCCACCACCTATCACTCTTATCCCAAAATCCAATTATCCTATCCATCCACCACCCCATAATCCAAATCAAGATCAACCAAGGCACACACCTTTGAAACCCTTCCAACATCCTACCAACACCAACCCATCCATAATACATCCACATCATTGATGTCCATCCACCAATCCCAATTGTTCTTGGAAGCAATTTGGATGCCAAATCTCAAATGCATAAAGCCAAAAATCCACAAAAATCAAAGGATCAACACGTCCCCTCAAAAAGACATGAAAAATCAAACAAAAATATGTTCCAAAATAAAAAAATCTAAATCCCAAAGGCCACAAAGGCTCATGAAGAAAAAATCAAAGTCAAAAACCATGTGAATTCCAAAAATACTCATAAAATTTCAATATGTAACCCAAAGAAAAAAAAAAATTGGCATCCAAACTTGCTCATCCAAAAGCTTCATCCAATCCTAAGTCCTCCACCCCATCTAATAATCCTTCATCACTTCTATCCATTTTGGGTCCTTATATCCCAAAATCTACACCTACTCCTCCATATAAACCTCCAAATTCGAAATCAACTTCTCTTTCACAATTCCACCACCCTTCAAGGTGTGTGCCAATGTTGATCTTTCCAAAATTTCCATCCACTCATCCACAAGTCTTCCATCAACCCATCCATTTCCAATCCTTACATCCCTCTTATCCAATCCTTTGCATAAATCCATAATCATCCCCATCTTTCAATCCATCTTATCCCCCTTACCATCATTCTACCAACATCTATGAGCATAATAGCACATAATTAATGGATACTATCTATGGAACTATATTCTTGAGTCCTTCCTCCCCATACACTTGTACTCTACACTTGGGGGTAGGCTTCATCCATACCACATCTTATCCACGTCATCCAACATCCTTCATCCTTTATCTATCATCCTATCTTTTTCCCTCCTTTTATCTTGAAAAGGTTAAGGATCTACATGAGTATCACATATCCTACCTCCCTTATGTTATCCATTCTGAGTGATCTCACAATACTGGTTAAATTTTTTTGACCAAACTGGACACTGAACTGATTTTTTCTAACTAAATCTTCACTTTCATGCACCTATAGTAGCTAAACCATGAGGAATTTGAAGATGATGCAAACTAGTGATTTGTGACATATTTTTAGTAGATTCTAAATATATTTTTTTCAAAATTTTTGGAATCAAATTGCACTTCTTTTTCCATCTCCTTCAGAAACTATTTTTTTCAGTTTACACCATTTTTAAGGAGTGACGCTCACCGTATACAACATAAATTTTTTTCCATGAAGGATAAAATTCTAATTTTTCGAATTTAGATTTGTACCTATGATATCTAGTGCTTTCATTTGGTTTCATAGTGTTTTATTACAGATTTTTTTCTTAGTCAAGTTTCAAAGTCAAATCAATTATAACTCAGACATAGACGAACCATATACAACATAAATTTTTTTGTATGTATCGAAATTCAATTTTTTTTGTTGGATCAAGGACTTCAATATCTAGTGCACTGATATTTTTCAATTTTTTTTTATAATCTGCTATTTTTCTACATGTGTAGAACAAAGAGCTTGATTTTTGGTGAAAAACCTATGTTTAATCAAACTAAAAAAAAATACATAATAAAACCAAAACATATTAAAATTATATTCGTTGGATAGCTCATTTCGAGGACTACCATCATCCAATTGGGTCTATGAAGTCTTCTCCATTTTCATCCTCAACTTGAACTTCGAAGGGAAAAATTCTAGAGATTTTTGGTGGGAAAAGGGCGGAAAAGGGAGGTTCGAGTGAACCCCCTTTCCACAAAATTTTCTTTTGTTTTTTTTCTCGGGAAATGTGGGACCCAAAATTTAATGGGTTCACTTGAAGGGGGGTTCTAGCAAACCCCCTTTAGGTTTGCTTGAACCAAATGTTCATTCGAACCCCCAAAAACAAAAAAAAAATCCATGTGGGCATTTTGTACAATTTTCCTTCCTCACTGGAAATATAAACCAGTTTTGTGGGTTTACCCTTCCATATCTCCCATCCTATCCAAATCAATCCACCCTTCCCATATTTGATCTTGACAAGGAGTCTTCATGCTATCATACATGCATAACTCATCCATATCCCTCATCCAAATCCATCTTTGATCTTGATGAAGAGCCTAGGGGTCAAACATCTATACATCCATATCTTATCCACTTAACCTTGATCATCTTATCCATATCCTCTATCCCACATCCATTATCCTATCTCCATCCCCCCATCCTACCTAATTCACCCTCTCTTTTCACCCTTGATCTTCATAAAGCTAGGGGCAAAATATCCATGCATGCTTTGGACAATGCCATCCTCACTCTTTCTTTCATCCATGTCCTTTATGTTTTATCCTTCCATCTCATGCTACCATTCTTCCATCCATGATTGCACTACCCATAGTGTGAGGCATCTCAGTCCTTTGAAACTATTCCTTGGACCTCTATCCTCCTTCATCCACCATCCTCTTATCCTCCCATCACCTATCTTCCGTCTACTTAATCCATTTATCTCCTATCCACATAATCCACTCATCCTTCCATACTTTTACTAAGACTTGGTTCTCCCTTGCCATTAGATCCCATCCATTCCTCTACCATAATCATCCTATTCTCCAATCCATCTATCATTCCAATCCAACCATCCCCATCCAATCCCATCCAATGCAATCAATCCTAATCCATGCAATCTAATTTTTCAAGACAAAGCATTATCCTTAAGCAATCCATCATATTAATCCAAATCAAGATCAAATCCATTGACCCACTATAATTCATCTATCATCATAGGGATGTATCCTTCTCAATCCTATCATCATCATAACAAATCCATCAATCAACCCAACAATCAATTTTTAGCTTGACTTGGAGTATAGTCCTTGTTTTATTTTGGTTTATTTACATGCTTACTTGTTGCTTGTGTGTGTTATCTTTGTTTGTATTTTCATGGTCTCTTGCACTCTATTTCCACTAGGGGCATCATGGTGTCATAAGGAATATGTTTTCATTTGACCTTTTGATCACGTAGGTGGCACATTTTCATCCCGGTTCCTTATATCTTGGTGCATAATGTCAAGTACAATATTAAATATAGGTTGCTCATATCATTGCAACATGATGATCATCCATCCTCCCTCTCCATCCATGTCTTTATCATCCTTACCTTCTCCCATTCATCCTTATGTTTTTAATCTTTTTATCCTTCATCCTTTAACCTTCCCATCCATTTTGAGAACACACTCGTGTTCTCCTAACCTACATGTCCTCTTGAGGGGGCATACCGCTACCTCCTCTTCATCCTTCATCATCCTCCCTAGTGATTGGGGCATCATTCCACTAGTCCTTATCCCTTTTCTAGCCACTATGTTTTATTTTTCTTTGAAATGATGTTACTTCTCTTAATCGCAACATCATCTCAAAGAGGGGAAAAATGTAGTCACCTAGAATAATATTTAATTAAATAAATACTTGTTATTTATTTGATTTAACCTATATCCCTTATCCTGATAATTACTTAAATAAATATTCATTATTTAAACTTCTCTTAATCACAACATCATCTCAAAGAGGGGAAAAATGTAGTCACCCAAAATAATATTTAATTAAATAAATACTTGTTATTTATTTGATTTAACCTATATTCCTTATCCTGATAATTACTTAAATAAATATTCTTTATTTATTTAATTAATTTCCCCATTATCCTTACATTCCACCACCTTTAATTAAATAGACCCACATTTATTTAATTAAAGCTAACTTTTACTCATATTCCTCTAAATCCCCTAACCTCGCTCAAGTTAATTAATCCTTGATTAGTTAAATTTATCCCCATCCTAAACCTCATTATCTCATTCTCCAACTTTTAACTCCACCTAAGTTAATAAACCTTTGGTTTATTAACTCAACCTATCTGCATTAATCAATTAATCCTTGATTAATTGATCTGACCCTCATCCCTAATCATCATTATCATTATTTCCTAATTTTAAATTCCTACATCTCACCTACCCCCACTAACCTCTTATACAAGCCACCCTATGAGCCACCCTACCTCTTACACAAGCCACCCTATCTCTTACACCAAATTTAATGCCTTTCTTCTAATGTGTGCTCACACATGTGTGAGCACACCTCCCCATTTCACCCCTATCCATCTTGTGACACTTGTCACAAGGCTAATCAATCCTCATCCTTGATCTAAACCTCACCTTCTCAATCAATTTCAACCCTCCATTAACCAACCAATCCCAGCCCCTGATTCCTCTCACCAAATTTCTATATAATGAGACCTTGAATCTCATTCTTAACACACATTCATCCCATATTTATGTTGTAAAAACATCTCTCCAATCCATCTTCATCATATCACCATCATGCTAAAATATTGAGCAACCACATCCATCTCAATCATTGGAGAAAATCTACAAGACAAGGGTGCATCTTGTGAGCTCAATCCATGAAGAGGAAGAAGACTATGAAGGTATAATATTGTTTATGTATTTCCTTTATGCATTCCATATATTTCACTTCATATTAATCTTTCCCATCTTCACTTTGATCACCTTTCAATTATGGTTTCACATGTAAGAACTTTTGAAATTCTTCAACCACTTCACTTCGCTCCTTCACCACTCTGCTCTCCTCAAATACTCGTTTGCAAAGAATTTTTCATTTAAGTGCAATCACTTAAAAACCCTTTTGAATTGACCCAATTTGCAATGAATTCATATTTTAAAAATTTAGTAAAAACCCTAATTGTATGCACAATCAACTTTAAAATGCTCTGCAAACTTGCGCAACTCAATATTTTCCACTGGTATTTTCTTTAGTAGGTTATGCCAACCTACAACACATATCCATGAGTGGAAACATCATCACTATTCCTTTGGAAAGGGATAAGAGATTTTTCACTAATGCTTCCCCTAAGCCAAAGATTCCTACTTACTTTTTAGAGGAAATATTTGCATCGGATGCTGGAACAAACTCGGCCTTAATCTTTTTCTCTTCCTTTTTTTTTTCTAAATCTTGTTCGTCTCTTTCTTTATTTCTACTAGATCAACCTCTTTCAATGGATTATTCTTATTTATTGGATTAGCCTTCTTGCTTCTGCAAAAAATTGAAATGTGTCTTGGTCTGTTGCAATTATAACATTTGATATTCTTTTGACCAAACTTACTTCCATTCATTTTGGATCTACATTGATTAGCTTTATGCCCAAATCCATTGCATGTATAACAATAGCCATTGAAAGATTGTAACATCATACAATTGTTATATCCGTTCATCATTTAAACTCTACATTCACTAGCCTAAGTATGACCAAATATTTTGCATATAAAATATTGATCAAAAAAGGATGGAACATTCTAATTCATTTTGCTTCTACACTCTACAGCCTTATGTCAAAATCTATTGCAGGAATAACAAAAACCATTAAAATATGGGTACCTTTGTGCATTTGGTTGTCTGATCGATGATCTTTTGAAGTCTTTCCTTTGATTCTAGACCTACTTGCCATTAAAATATTCTTGTCATCAATATTCTTTTCAACCTGATTTGGAGCTTGATCCATATTTGAGCTTTCACCTTTCTCAAATCCTAATCCTTCTTTTTCTTTAGATCCTTTCTGATTCATAATCATTTCCTCAAGCATATATGTACTCTTCTTGAATTTGTCTTCATGACTTTTCTTTTTCAAGATCTAGTATCAAGGTCACAACTTCTTCTTCAAGTTTTTGAAAATTATTCAGATTTTCTTTTCATCATAGCATTCAAACATCCTTCAACTCTTTTTCCTTCTTCACCTTGCACTTTCAGACTAGTAATTGTTTCATTTGCTTGCTTTAGCTGCTCATTGAATTCCTTATGTCTTTCTGTAATTTTTTTTATTTTTTCTCTGAATTTTCTAATGCATTCATCTACTTCTTTGACATTTTCTTTCAGATTCTGTTTTCACCTTCGATCTTTTCCAAATCTTCAATGGAAAATCCAAGTTCTCCATTCATATCAACCATGCAATCTTCTTCTATGAATCCAACAATTAGAATTTATTTTTGAGGAGTAGGATATCTTTTAAGAGCCATGTGTTCAACCTCCAAGATCTTCCCCAAGTGTTTAATCTTCTTCCAAGGAACCAAGATTTGATACCAATTTTCAATGAATCCGTATTCTATGAAACCACTTAAACATTTAAACATTCATTCCACATATCATAATTAGTTTTCAGTAAGAAAGGAAAGCATGAAAACAACCATCAAAACCACATAACACATGAACACCATATTTTTACGTGAAAAACCCAAAAAGGGAAAATCCACGCTTGCAATGTATTATAACTGGTTATAAGATATTACAAAAGTGATCACTATAGGTGGACTCACTACCCACAAAAAGAAGAAAAGATAGAAGAGAGGGGTGCCACACAACCAGAATGAACTATTACAAATGCATCTACAACATTCTAGAATACAGTTCCACTGAAGCTCAATATACAAAGTCAACACACTTCATAACACTCTGATATAACAGTCTGCTCTACTCTACATTTGCATTACTTTTGCACACTTCACATAAAAAATACATGTATATTCACTATGTACACTTTCAAAACTGAAATGATCTTACACTTATATCCATTTCATCACCAACATCAATTAGGTCGGCCTAATTACATGTATCATACAAAATATAACTTGTCGGCTCAACATATACAACTCACACCTTAATTCAAACTTGTAGCACATAAGATAGGTTGGGGTAGACTTATAATGGATCAACACTTACATAACCACCATAATACTCATATCATATTAGGTCAGCACTTGTGAAGACCTAACATCAAAATTCACCAACTAATCAACCACAAACAGACACACAAAACTCCAAACTTCACACCACTTGGAGCATAGACTCTACTAAAAACTATAAACACTCTCAAAAATACAAAAGACAAGATGCCATTTCATGATGAAGTGCAGACTCACCAAAACATGCACCTTGTACTGGTAACTACTGTCACTGGTGGACCTGATATTATGTCATTCATAACTTCTTCACTAGAGAAAAAAAACAATGTGAAAATATTTATTTAGACTCCCTTAACATCCAACAAAATTGCATTAAAATTGTAGAACAGGATTCTTCAAGGCAGACCAATGTGGACCAAAATACCAGATGTCCTATACATTGAAAAAATTATTTTGACACTTAGCCGATTTTCCACTTCAAATTTTTGCACCAGATCAAACCTTCTTGCAACTAAGCACTGGATTAACATGTTTATGCATGCTCATGCTACACAAAATGGTCTACACATCGATATTCATGCCAAACCACAATGTTGACATCAATGACAATATTCTACTTGCATAATCTACAACTTATGCTCACACCTCATGCTCATGTTGCCAATATATATATCAAGGACAAGCTCTCTAATCTTCCAACAAGATTGGGTGATCCGACAATAGTGGTTTACAATTTTTGGCCAAACTGGACACTGAAATTATTATTTTTAACTAAATCTTCACATTTGGGCACCTATAGCGGCTAAACCGTGAAGAATTTGAAGATGATGCAAACTAGAGTCTCGTCACATTTTGTCTGTAGATTCTAAAAATATTTTTGGAATCAAATTGCATTTATTTTTTCATCTCCCATGAAAACTGATTTTTTTAGAAAACAACATTTTTAAAAAGTGACGCACACCATATAATGCATAACTTTTTTTCCATGAAGGATAAAATTCTAATTCTTTTGAATTTAGATTTGTAACTCCGATATCTAGTGCTTCCACTCGGTTAGATAGCTTTTTATTGATTTTTTTTTAATCAAGTTTCGAAGTCAAACTAATTACAATTCAGACATAGCGCGGCCATATAACGTGTAAATTTTTTTGTATATATTGAAATTCAATTTTTTTTTGCTGGATCAAGGACTTCAATATTTGGTGCACTCATATTTTTTTATTTATTTTTATGATAATCTGCTATTTTTCCATATGTGCAGAACAAAGACCTTCATTTTCGATGAAAAAACTATGTTTAATAAAACTAAAAAATAAATACATAATAAAACCAAAAAATATTAAAATTATATTCGTTGGATAGCTCATTCCAATGACTACCTGATTCCAGTTGAGTTTTTGAAGATTCCTCCATTTTCATCTTCAACCCAAGCTTCGAAGGGCAAAAATTTGGAGTTTTTTTTTTGTGTTGGAGGGTGGGAAGGTGGGAAAAGGGGGGTTCGAGCGAACCCCCTTCCCACAATGGGAATTGTGGGTTCCCACATGCAAAGGGGTTTGATCGAACCCCGGTTTGAGTGAACCTCTTTGGGGTTCGATCGAACCCCGGTTTGAGCAAACCTCTTTGGGGTTCGTTCAAACCTAGAGTTCTCTCGAACCCCCCAAAATGATTTTTTTTTGAATGGGTCATTTTTTTGGAAGTTTTCCTTCCTCACTCGAATTGTAAACCACTTTTGTGGGTTCACCCCATTATCTCTCTCTCACATTGCAAGAAATATATATGCATATATAATTTTAAGTTCTTTGTGCTAAAAATATGAGAGCAACTACACACACCATTCTTCAAGGTGAAATTGAAGAACAATGGATCTCAACAAGGTCATCTTGAAGGTTTGAATTTTTTTATCCATTTCATTTCCTTATGCTTCATCGGTGATTTTGAATTGATTGTGAATTGTTTATTTGCATTTTCTTTTTGTTAGTTTACATTTTTTTCATAAGCCACAATATATATGTATATATGCATATACATACATATATTTATATGTACACACACACACACACATCTACTACTCTCCTCCTATGACTCTCCCTGCCTTCTTAATTCTATTTGTATTCTATTATATATATGTTTGTAACAATAGGGATGTTTCCCTTACAATAAATATATTTTCCTAGTAATCCTAGTCAACTTTATGCTCTGGACATCCCCTTTGCAGTCATGTGTGATGAATTTTGAATGCTATTGTTCATTTTTATTTCCTATGTCAACATAATATCGTATTTGAAACTATGTCTTGTCTTCAAGACATGAAAAATTATCAATTTTTATGTAGGATGTTTTTTTAGATTTCCTTCAGTTGTTAAAATGTTGTGTCCCATTGCACTTTTCCTTGTTGTAACACCTAAATTTGACTATTTACTTGAATAAGAATTTTTTCTTCCTCTTCTATAGTTGAACTATTTTCTTTTCATCTTTGAGAAATCTAGTAACACGGGAAAGCCTCAAGCTAAATACCTCCTAGAGTTGTTCGGTTTGTGCTTTAATTACTTATCTTTGATTGTGTAGCCATTGTAGCTGAGTGTGAATTGTTAATATTTTTCTCTTATTGTCCCATCTATATCTTAGATTTTATCATAGGTACTATCCATTTTTAATATCTACATCTCCATTTGTTTCATTTAATTCTTTAATTCTTTTGTTAATGTAGGTCATTGTAGAGGAATCGATACAATGTGTTGATGTCACTAGCCTCATTCTATAGAGTATTAATATGAGTCTCCAACTGTGTATTCACTACCTTACTTTTTTTTCATCATCCATTACATATTCTTCTCAACCTCTATAAGGATTCTAGTGTGTATTTTTAGAGCCTAATTTTCCATATTTGTTATTGCTTCTTTCAATAGTTTCTTCAATTGTTGTTCTAGTGGATTTATGATATCTTTTTATAGCTATGGTAATTTGTTTTGAATTATATAATTTATTTCATATTCTATTTTTTTTCTATTTTCAACATGCTACTTCAAAACATATTCCCTTGTGGTTCTATGGAATATATCTCCAAGTTCAATTTTTTGAAGGGGTGATATACTTGAGAGATCTACATGTGTACCAATTAGTGGTAGTTGGAGTATCTATGATATTTCCATAGGTTGGATTTACATTTGTTATGCTATAAAATCCTTTGTTTGTTTCACAAGAAATGTGGAAGTAGAAGATGTTGTAGCCCTATTTGTTGATGGTGGCTTCTTGTTTCTCTTTCCCATCATAAGGGTCGCTAGAATCTATATTTTCTTTCTATTGTTCATTTTCCCTTTCTTCTTGGAGTGCTACATAGGCCTTTTTGTGACTTCCATTGTCTCTTGCTCTAGTTTTTATCCTCCTCACTAAGGCTCATCAATATGTTCAACCTCTATTTGGATCTTAGTTCTTTGACTTGAAATTATATGATCTTTTTCTTTTTCTTATCTGTTAGAGTTTGATCGATTTGTTCCATGGATTTCTTCCTACTTTCTTCCTCTATCTCTATCACATTTTCTCTTTTATTTGTGATGGTGGAGGAAAGCTAATCTAGAATTTTTTTAATGATATTGTCTAAGGTTTCAATATACATTTTGATGTGTTTGATTATTACTTCTTTGATCACCACTTTGTTTAACAATGTTGTGAGAGTACATTTGTGTAGTATTTTTTAGTATCACTTTTTTGTTTCGTGTATTTATGAGGAGATCTAAACTCATGATATCCTCATTCTTTACTTCTTCCTTTGTTGATGCTTGTTTAATTTTTTTTAAATTTTTTTCTGTTTTTATTGTATTTTTTATTCCCCTACTTAAATTCTATGCTTGAAATTCTTATTATATTCCTTTTTATTATAAAAGACGGAGAGAACCTATAATTTTATTAATAATATAAAATAAAAATATAAAAAGATTAGAACAAGAACTATTTGAAACCAAAATAAAAATAAAAGACAATCAAACCATTTACAGAAAACCCAATCTAATAACATAGGAAAACACAAACAAAAAGCAACAAAGATCACTGTAACAATGAAAGACTCCAAACTCATATTACATGGCCCTTGGTACTATCTTGTTCATTAAATGTGTTATCTTCATCAAAATTATGGTCAAGGGAAATGTTAATATGGTGCAGCTCCTTAGCACACTAAAGCTGGAGCACCTATATAATTCTTGCATCTTTGATGGGGACTATAGGGAAAAGGTTCAACAGAAGATGAAGTGCATAGAACTTCAATTTTATCTTTTCAAATTATTCCTATTCGAACAAATGAGCATGGGAGTCCATAATTTTTTTGAGAAAACCTGTAGAGAAGACATTATTCACATTGGAAAATGAGAATATACCCCCGAGGGGATAAATACCCTCTAAAGAGTTATAAAGATCAATTTCTACCTTAAGCTGAGCATCATTGAAAATGGTGTCCCACACATATTTTTGACTTAGAAAGAGAACCTATGCCAAGCAGTTCAACAGATCCATGGCATTAGAGAGAAATGTACAAGCAACCTTCTGATGCAAATAAAAATAGAGTGGATCCATTAAAATGTTAGAATTGATCACCTAAAGGATGACCAACTCTACCTTGTTGCAATTGAATTTGAAGACTTCTTTCGATTTCTCCTTATTATAGGGTCCAACCGAGATGGGCTCCTCTTGAGTTGGAGCTTGCTGTAGGTGAATATTGTTATTGAGCACTATGTTTTTGCAGCATAAACCATTAAGTATATGAATGAATAAGAACTAGCGAAGGCAATTCATATAGGCCTTGAAGGTGCATGGTACGTAGCAGATAAATGGAGATCTTTTTCAATTCCCAGGAAGGTTTTTAGAACACTTTCCTTTAGAAGCGATGCAGGAAATAATGCATGAGAAAAAAGTATTACACAAGTTGTTAGCTACCTATGTTGCACACACAAAACAAAACATAAATATGGTTAATTATCATTAATATTCTATAGATTGTCGAGAGAGCTTTGAGGCTACCAATAGGGAATCCACATGCATAAGACGATCTCAATCTTTCCTCATTTAACAAGCAATTATAATCTAGGATAATATTACTTTTCACTCTTTTCTTTTGTATCGATTTATTATTCTGTGAGCTTAATTGTATTAATATCATTGAGGCCTCCTCAGGTGATGGTTATATTTTTTGTACTTATAGAATATTTACTAATGCTATTTGTGTTGATATGCTTTGTTCTGGTGCTCCTTGTGATCCTAGAGACCCCGCAATCAATCTCCCTGATCTCTACACTTGCGGTGTGGAAGTAATTTCTTGTGGCATTTCAGTCTTTGGAATGCCTTTTTTTAAATGTAGATTTTCCCTTTTTTCTCCAAATGTTCTTTGGAATTTTTCTTAAATTTTTTATCTATGACAAAACATTTTCACATTTACATCTTTTGGTTTCTTTAGTAAGTTTGTGGCATATGATTCCAGCAAGTCATTGCTTGCTTATTTGATAGGGTGATTTATAGATCCATGAAACCTTAGGTTCTATTACCTCCATTAAATATGAATCTATTTAAAAGTTATGAATTTTTCTTCCATTAGCGAACTTGTAATGTTGATAAGTAGGTTTTCAGGTCTCGTCACCAATTAAACCCCACATATTTAAAATAATGATCAAATACGAACTTTGATACACAGGAATTTGCAGAGACAATTCTTGATTAAGTGATCATTTCCATGGTGTCTAGTTGTGACAAACTTACATTTTGTGGTGGTGAAATGCCAAATTACTTATTTTTAAAATAAAATAAGTAATTAAATGGGAATGATAAATGTGATGTAAATTTATAAAAAGGGGGGAGAAAATTAAAAAAAATGAAAAAATAAAAGAAAAAAAGGCGAGGTTGTGAAAATTCACAACCCACAACCCAAAAAGATGGGGTTGTAAAAAATCAATGTATCATCTTTATTTTTTTATGAAGACAATATCATTGACATACTTGTATACCATGTCATATGATATGTGGTCTTTTCTTTGTATTTATTGTTGAAGGGATTTAAGGAAAACCAACTACATGTTAATGTATGATGTGGTGTCCTTGAATTGGTGAACACGTATGCTTATTTTTGTAGAAATGGACTAGTTGGTTTGTCATTCCTTGTTGGAGATTGATGGAAATACATTCATAAAATAAAAAGAGTCAAATGATTAAAGTACCATATCAAAATTGATAATGTGTATTGTTTTTTCTTTGAATATTTTTGAGCAACTTCTCCCAAAATAATTTGCACAAATATATTTATTTTCCTTCTACAACCATTTGATATGCTATGTAGATTACAATATCAGTCACTGAGTCTTTTCTATTTATATAATATATTTTGTATGGGCTATCTATTGTGGTGTATCTTACAACTAGATTTATAATTTTGTGACATCTGATATCATTCTATCATGTGTTTCTCCCATCAATTAAGTAACTTTATCATTTTTCATGTCCTTTTTAGAAGGTAGCTCCCCTATTGTTCTCAACCCTATAATGGAGTGGATAGATTTCTTTGTGATTATGTAAGGTTTTTCAAGGTAGATGTACTCATCATGGATGTAGATATTTACTATCCACTTGTGTTTAAAAAAAAGAAGGAAATCCTTCCAAATATCTAGCTTCTTCTTTTCAATCTCTTGGTATTGAGGCATATATTGCCTTTGATTTAGTTGCAACAGGCTTCTCCTGAGTGATTCAAAATTGGTATGGTCAATCTCCATGAGGGGTGTGTGTGAATATACTTACTTATGTCTTGTGTGTATATAACATCAACTAGAACCCTTGAGAAAGAATCATCTAGGTCTATGTCCTTTGCCTTGTATGGGAATTTATTGTACTTTTCACATAACTTCTTGAAGATGTTGACCAAAGTGAGATTCACCATTTTCTCTTTCTAATTTTCTCTGGCTAGCTTAGTTTATAGAAATGGCTTCTTATTTGGGCTCACAAGTATGTAGTAGTGATATTAGAGAGGTTTTGATCCTTGTTATATAGTATTAATAGTGATATTTTTTATTTAATACATTTATCCATTCTTATTTTGGTGCACTTTTAATACCATTACTTTCCCACAACTTATGTCATTCTAATGATTTATACTTTATATTCAATGATAAAATTTTATTTTCTTTTGATTATTAGGCAGTTTGGTGGTAAAGTTTTAAGCGTGTGCTATTAACATATTGTGCTAGCAATTTTCCTTCCAGTATCTTTGATCTTATTGTGCCAAAATTATAAATTCTTCAATATGATATGGTCCTAGCCATCTTAGCATTAATTTTTTTTATTTTCTTGTAATGCCCTAAATTTAACACTCAAAATATAGTTAAAGGCAAAACACAATTATCAAATTTTGCTCAAATAGTGCTTGCAAAACTCCCAAAGCTGCTACCAAAGAAGGCACTACAAGGAAGCAAACAACATTTTACCAATCATATACTATAATTCTTTTAGATAGATGACTAAATTGCTTAGACCATCATGGTGAGTTCGAGAAGAGACATGGAATCCACATCTCCAAGGTAGATTTAAATAGTTCATCCAACCCACAATTAATCTAAAACATTATATAAGTCACATGCCAACAATAACATATATATATATATATATATATATATATATATATATATATATATATCAATAGTAATCAAGAGAATAATAAGAAGACAAATCTTAGGGGCTAGACCTAGTCCTCGGAGGCTCGTCTCAGACGGCCTTGCCTACGTATATACTTCACAAAGGCATCGTAGTTCGACCCTTGAGTTCTCTTCAACTCATATATGGGTGAAAGCACAAAGTTGGGTCCACGAAACGTGGAAGTTTTTGCCTTAGTCGAAAAAATGAAATCGGCTAAGCAAAAACGGGATCCCGATTTTTAAAAACGGGATCCCGAGTTATAAAAATCGGGATCCTGTTATGGCTCGGGATCCCGAGCCTAAATCAAAATCGGGATCTCGGTTTTTAAAAAAGCAGGATCCCGTTTACTAGAGGGTCCCGAACCGACGGATCGGAAATGGGATCCTGATTTGTACATTACGGGATCCCGTTTCCGATCCGCCGGTTCGGGACCCTCTAGTAAACGAGATCCTACTTTTTTAAAAATCGAGATCCCGTTTTCTAGAAGCTCCCGAACCGGCGGATCGGAAACAGGATCCCGGTTTGTAAATAATGGGATCCCGATTCTTACAAATCGGGATCCCGTTTCCTCGCACTATTTATTTTTTTAAAAATGAAGAAAACTTCATTTTCGTCTGCGCGCACGGGATCCCAGTTTGTGAGCGACAATGATTGCCAGAAGACCTCCAGGTACCCGCATTCTTCCATTTTTTTTTGCGTTTTTATATTCCAAATTGAAATGGTTGTTAAATTTACTATTTATAGCATGTTTATTTCAAATTTTATTTCAATTTTATGCATTTTATTTCAATTTTATGCATTTTATTGCAATTTTACGCATTTTATTTCATGTTATTTTTGAAATAAGAAATTTTAGAAATAGATTAGTAAATACGTCAAATTGTGAAAAATTTCAATAGAAACAAAAAAAAAACTTGAATTGTAGTTTAGAAACAAAATTTTACTTTAAAAACTTGAATTATTTGATGAAACAAAAAAAATAAAATTTCAAAACCCTAATTGAAACGAAACAAAAAAATTGCATTTCAAAACCCTAGAAATTGAAACGAAACAAAAAAATTGCATTTCAAACCCTAATTGAAACGAAACAAAAAAAATTGCATTTCAAAACCCTAGAAATTGAAACGAAACAAAAAAATTGCATTTCAAAACCCTAGAAATTGAAATAAATTTAAAATTTGCCATCAACTATTTTATTTCTTTTGCATTTCTCAAATGTTTTAAATTTGATTTATATTGTATGGATAAAATGATATGTTAAATTTTACTTTCAATGTCAAATTATAATTAGATTAGAAAAACTTTCCATTTTTTGTGAAATGAGTTAATTATTGCTATATGAATTTTCATTTAGAACCTTCTTTTATATGAATTTGATAATTAATTTTAGGTCAAATAATTAGTCTATTCTAAATCTAACTTCATCTAGAATCTATTCAGAACCTTAAGTGACGATTAAATTAAAAATCTAGCTTCATCTAGGGATCTAGGGTTCTTGAATTGAAGTTGAACTACTTAAGAAGAAATGTAGTATTTCAATGAAACCTTTTGTGAATAATGATCAAGTGTAATTAAATGATAAAGTAAAGACAATTGAATGCCTTCGAATACTAAGCAAGTTCAGTTGGCTCATAATGTTGTAGTAAATGTGTAAGGGATGGAAAATTTTGAACTTAAATTTTAAAATTTTAGTGATTTATATCATGGTTTAGGATTTATCATATATACTTAGAGTATTGGTCTAGGATTTAAATTTTTGCACTAGTTATCTAGACACTAAATAATATAAATATTTTTGTTTTCTAAGTTCTTTTAGGTTCTTTCAATTACAAACAATCTAAAATAAAATACTTTCAATTCAACATTAACTAATTTTATATTATACATGTTTTATATCATAAAATTCATTTAAGTGAGTTCAATATTGATGAAAAAAATATTAAATAAATTAATCTTATATTCAATTTAAAAAACATCCAGTTAAAATATACATTGAAAACTCAATCTTAATCACACATAATTATGTGTTTCTATTACGGAAATAGTCAATCTATTCATAAAATAAAAATATATTCATAAACTAGGCACTAACTTGCAAGTCCATTATTCCAAGGGCCACCAAAACTTCACCCTAAGTTCGTTAAACCCTAAGCCCTGAACTCTAAAATCTAAACCCTCAACACTAAAGCATCCATTTTTTCTTAGGACCTTATAATCAAATTTGGTTGCCTTAGGCAACTCCACCAAATTAGATTCCCTTAAGCCATGTCATTTTGTTGTAGAACCTTAGTACAAAGATCCCCTTAAGCCAAATTTGATTCCCTTAAGCCATGCCATTTTGTAGTAGAACCTTACTACAAAGATCCTCTTAAGCCATTGTATTACCATAAACCCTAAACTCAAAACTATAAACCCTAAATAGGCTAAAGACATCATTTTTTCACCAAAATTTATTCACTTGAGCCATGTCATTTTGTCCTAGGACCTCACTAGACATAGATCTCTTTAAGCCATCCTATCACCCTAAATCGTAAATCAATGTCATAAGGGGTCCTAATATGACATTTCTTAATGGGATGAAATAAGTTTTTAAAATTTGGTGAAGTTGCCCAAGGCAACCAAATTTAACAATAACAAGATTGTGCAAGATTATAATATGGATGATATTTGAAACAAGACCTATCTCAATCAGTTGTTCCATAAAAAAATGTTCTTCACTAAAGCATTCATTTTGTCTTAGGACCTTAAAATCAAATTTGGTTGCCTTAGGCAACTCCACCAAATTTGATTCCCTTAAGCCATGTTATTTTGTCCTAGGACCTCACTAAACATAGATCCCCTTAAGCCATCCTATCACCCTAGATCGTAAATCAATGTCTTAAGGGGTCCTAATATGACATTTCTTAATGGGATCAAATAATTTCTTAAAATTTGGTTAAGTTGCCCAAGGCAACCAAATTTAACAATAACAAGATTGTGCAAGATTATAATATGAATTATATTTAATGATCTAGGTTGGTGAGTTGAAACAAGACCTATCTCAATCAACTGGTCCACAAGAAAATGTTCTTCACTAAAGCATTCATTTTGTCTAAGTTCTTTTAGGTTATTTCAATTACAAACAATCTAAAATAAAATACTTTCAATTCAACATTAACTATTTTTATATTATACATGTTTTATATCATTAAATTCATTTAAGTGAGTTCAATATTAATGAAAAAAATATTAAATAAAATAATCTTATATTCAATTAAAAAAACATCCAGTTAAAATATACATCAAAATCAATCTTAATCACACATAATTATGTGTTTCTATTACGGAAATAGTCAATCTATTCATAAAATAAAAATATATTCATAAACTAGGCAACCAAATTTAACAATAACAAGATTGTGCAAGATTATAATATGAATGATATTTGAAACAAGACCTATCTCAATCAATTGTTCCACAAGAAAATGTTCTTCACTAAAGCATTTGAATTTTGTCTTAGGACCTTAAAATCAAATTTGGCTGCCTTAGGCAACTCCACCAAATTTGATTCCCTTAAGCCATGTTATTTTGTCATGATCTAGGTTGATTAATTTACGATTTAAGGTGGTAGGATGGCTTAAGGGGATCTATGTTAAACTCTAAACCGTAAACCCTATAACATTCATATATTATCTAATATTAATAGTTAATTGTATTTTCATTCAAGTAACTTGCCTTAGACATAAATGAGGCTCAAAAGTTTATTTTATCATATGTGTTCAATTAGGCCATTTATATTGAATGGTTTAAGGGTATAAATCCTAAATATGTATCTTACATTTTGAAATTACAAATCTAATGCAGGTTCAGTCATATCTTCTAGATATCACATGGATCGATTCAATAATATCCACAATCAACCTCCATGCCCTACATCTCCACCACCTTCACCTCCACCTCCACCCACTCCACCTGATAACCCCCCACCTCCACCACCTGAAATTGATGGTGCTTGTTTGCAAGAATGAATCAATTCCAATGTTAGAACCATCCAAGATCAAATTAACATTATTCAAAATGAAGAATTTGTCAGACCACCTGTGAGGATGATTGCATCTAGGATGCAAACCATTGTTGATGCTGTCAGGGCTATGGATGGGATCTTAGATGAGCATCGACAATGGCTAGAGGAGAGGAGAACTTCTAATTCTGAAAAGGAAAAACGCAAATAAATGAAGAGATGTAGTAGAAAGCTACAATAGTTTTTAAATTAAGACAACAATCTTAAATAGTTATGAATTTATGAATTTGGTGAACGTTGGACATTTTGTGTGATGTGAATTTATGATTTTGGTTCTACATGGATATTTTTAGATGGATGGTTCTAGATGGATATATATACATGCATTAGACATAAAATGAGCTTTTTGTGAATGTTTCAATTTTATTGTTTACTATGTACACATGCATTAAAATTGCACATATAGTTGTTAAATTTTGAAATTTGTATGTGCATAGTTTACTTTAATGATGTATGCATGCAAATTATGCATGGTATTTTTTATTTTAAATGTATGTACATGTTAAATGTATGTATGTTAAATGCATGCTATTTTTTTATTTTAAATGTATGTACATAGTTTACTTGATCAAGTTCAATCAATGTATATGTGTGTTTCAATTTTATACATGATCTTAATATATGTATGCATGTATCATATCTAAACAAATTTGCATGTGTGTTTCAAATTTAACTATTTCTTGTAATTTTTTAAGTTTGTATGTTAATTTAGTATAATTTAATGTAGGTGCACACTTATATCTCATATCATGGATGATTTTAATATTGATGATATCATCAATCCACTAGCTCAGCCATCTTCACCTCCCCCTCCCCCTCCACCTCCACCTCCACAACCTATTGCATCTAATGAGGCTCGCTTACGAGCATGCATAAATGATCAGGTTGGATCAATATAGAATCAAATCAATGCTATGCAGAGTCAAGCATTGATTCCACCCCATGTTAGACATTTTGCATCTGCAATGCAAAATGTTGTGGATGCCATTAGGACCATTGATTATGATCTAGATAGGCATAGACAAGACATAAAACAAATGAGACAATTTTATGTTGATGGTCTCTCTTATAAAGAAATATTAGACCTTAAAATAACTAAAGCCCACCTAGCCCCCTACTTTCTCAACCCCATTACTCGACAACCCATTCCTGCCAACAAATCTAGAATATCCATGAGGTGGTGTATACATCCATAGATGAGTGCACATTTTTGGGATTGATGGTATATGGTTTTTGATAGTCCCCCACATGCTA
>CM021104.1:477364627-477391983 GCA_007115665.2 Sequoiadendron giganteum
CTCATAATGTTTTAGTAAATGTGTAAGGGATGGAAAGTTTTGAATTTAAATTTTAAATTTTTAATGATTAAATCCATGGTTTAGGATTTACCATATGTACTTAGAGTATTGGTCTAGGATTTAAATTTTTGCACTAGTTATCTAGACACTAAATAATATAAATATTTTTGTTTTTTAAGTTCTTTTAGGTTCTTTCAATTACAAACAATCTAAAATAAAATACTTTCAATTCAACATTAACTAATTTTATATTATACATGTTTTATATCATAAAATTCATTTAAGTGAGTTCAATATTGATGAAAAAAATATTAAATAAAATAATCTTATATTCAATTAAAAAAACATCCAGTTAAAATATACATTGAAAACTCAATCTTAATCACACATAATTATGTGTTTCTATTACGGAAATAGTCAATCTATTCATAAAATAAAAATATATTCATAAACTAGGCACTAACTTGCAAGTCCATTATTCCAAGGGCCACCCAAACTTCACCCTAAGTTCGTTAAACCCTAAGCCCTAAACTCTAAAATCTAAACCCTCAACACTAAAGCATCCATTTTGTCTTAGGACCTTATAATCAAATTTGGTTGCCTTAGGCAACTCCACCAAATTAGATTCCCTTAAGCCATGTCATTTTGTTGTAGAACCTTAGTACAAAGATCCCCTTAAGCCAAATTTGATTCCATTAAGCCATGCCATTTTGTAGTAGAACCTTACTACAAAGATCCCCTTAAGCCATCGTATTACCGTAAACCCTAAACTCAAAACTATAAACCCTAAATAGGCTAAAGACATCATTTTTTCACCAAATTTTATTCACTTGAGCCATGTCATTTTGTCCTAGGACCTCACTAGACATAGATCTCTTTAAGCCATCCTATCGCCCTAAATCATAAATCAATGTCTTAAGAGGTCCTAATATGACATTTCTTAATGGGATGAAAGAAGTTTTTAAAATTTGGTGAAGTTGCCCAAGGCAACCAAATTTAACAATAACAAGATTGTGAAAGATTATAATATGGATGATATTTGAAACAAGACCTATCTCAATCAATTGTTCCACAAGAAAATGTTCTTCACTAAAGCATTCATTTTGTCTTAGGACCTTAAAATCAAATTTGGTTGCCTTAGGCAACTCCACCAAATTTGATTCCCTTAAGCCATGATATTTTGTCCTAGGACCTCACTAGACATAGATCCCCTTAAGCCATCCTATCACCCTAGATCGTAAATCGATGTCTTAAGGGGTCCTAATATGACATTTCTTAATGGGATCAAATAATTTCTTAAAATTTGGTGAAGTTGCCCAAGGCAACCAAATTTAACAATAATAAGATTGTGCAAGATTATAATATGAATGATATTTCATGATCTAGGTTGGTGAGTTGAAACAAGACCTATCTCAATCAACTGTTCCACAAGAAAATGTTCTACACTAAAACATTCATTTTGTCTAAGTTCTTTTAGGTTCTTTCAATTACAAAAAATCTAAAATAAAATAATTTCAATTCAACATTAACTAATTTTATATTATACATGTTTTATATCATAAAATTCATTTAAGTGAGTTCAATATTAATGAAAAAAATATTAAATAAAATAATCTTATATTCAATTAAAAAAACATCCAGTTAAAATATACATCAAACTCAATCTTAATCACACATAATTATGTGTTTCTATTACGGAAATAGTCAATCTATTCATAAAATAAAAATATATTCATAAACTAGGCAACCAAATTTAACAATAACAAGATTGTGCAAGATTATAATATGAATGATATTTGAAACACGACCTATCTCAATCAATTGTTCCACAAGAAAATGTTCTTCACTAAAGCATTTGAATTTTGTCTTAGGACCTTAAAATCAAATTTGGTTGCCTTAGGCAACTCCACCAAATTTGATTCCCTTAAGCCATGTTATTTTGTCATGATCTAGGTTGATTAATTTACGATTTAGGGTGGTAGGATGGCTTAAGGGGATCTATGTTAAACTCTAAACCGTAAACCCTATAACATTCATAAATTATCTAATATTAATAATTAATTGTATTTTCATTCAAGTAACTTGCCTTAGACATAAATGAGGCTTAAAAGTTCATTTTATCATATGTATTCAATTAGGCCATTTATATTGAATGGTTTAAGGGTATAAATCCTAAATATGTATCTTACATTTTGAAATTACAAATCTAATGCAGGTTCACTCATATCTTCTAGATATCTCATGGATCGATTCAATAATATCCGCAATCAACCTCCACGCCCTACATCTCCACCACCTTCACCTCCACCTCCACCCACTCCACCCACTCCACCTCATAACCCCCCACCTCCACCACCTGAAATCGATGGTGCTCGTTTGCAAGCACGAATCAATTCCAATGTTAGAACCATCCAAGATCAAATTAACATTATTCAAAATGAAGAATTTATCGCACCACCTGTGAGGATGATTGCATCTAGGATGCAAACCATTGTTGATGCTGTCAGGGCTATGGATGGGATCTTAGATGAGCATTGACAATGGCTAGAGGAGAGGAGAACTTCTGATTCTGAAAAGGAAAAACGCAAATAAATGAAGAGATGCAGTAGAAAGCTATAATAGTTTTTAAATTAAGACAATGATCTTAAATAGTTATGAATTTATGAATTTGGTGAACGATGGATATTTTGTGTGATGTGAATTTATGATTTTGGTTCTAGATGGATATTTTTAGATGGATGGTTCTAGATGGATATATATACATGCGTTAGACATAAAATGAGCTTTTTGTGAATGTTTCAATTTTATTGTTTACTATGTACACATGTATTAAAATTGCACATACAGTTGTTAAATTTTGAAATTTGTATGTACATAGTTTACTTTAATGATGTATGCATGCAAATTATGCATGGTATTTTTTATTTTAAATGTATGTACATGTTAAATGTATGTATGTTAAATGCATGGTATTTTTTTATTTTAAATGTATGTACATAGTTTACTTGATCAAGTTCAATCAATGTATATGTGTGTTTCAATTTTATACATGATCTTAATATATGTATGCATGTATCATATTTAAACAAATTTGCATGTGTGTTTCAAATTTAACTATTTCTTGTAATTTTTTAAGTTTGTATGTTAATTTAGTATAATTTAATGCAGGTGCACACTTATATCTCATATCATGGATGATTTTAAATATTGATGATATCATCAATCCACCAGCTCAGCCATCTTCACCTCCCCCTCCACCTCCACCTCCACAACCTATTGCATCCGATGAGGCTCGCTTACGAGCATGCATAAATGATCAGGTTGGATCAATACAGAATCAAATCAATGCTATGCAGAGTCAAGCATTGATTCCACCCTATGTTAGACGTTTTGCATTTGCAATGCAAAATGTTGTGGATGCCATCAGGACCATTGATTCTGATCTAGATAGGCATAGACGAGACAGAGAACAAATGAGACAATTTTATGCTGATGGTCTCTCTTATAAAGAAATATTAGACCTTAAAATAACGAAAGCCCACCTAGCCCCCTACTTTCTCGACCCCGTTACTCGACAACCCATTCCTGCCAACAAATCTAGAATATCCATGAGGTGGTGCATACATCCACAGATGAGTGCACATTTTTGGGATCGATGGTATATGGTTTTTGATAGTCCCCCACATGCTAATTGGGAGTGCCCATTGTATTTTTTGAGGAAATTATATGTAGAGTTTGTAATGGGGCACAAGCCCAATTATTTTGATTTTAAATCATTTCAGGGTGTTGGTGGCGGCATGCCACAACAGAGGTTAGGGGCAAGGGTTGATCCCCAATGCCCTGTGCATGCACAACCCCTTGTTGTTGCTCTTGGTCCTCCTGTTCCTGCACCTATGCATCATCGATCTATGGTCTTGACATTAGGTTCCCTTAGTACACTCGCAGGAGACCTTGATCAGCATGCTTTTGCGATAGCGGGTGGGGAGCATAGAGATGATGATGGAGGAGTGTTCTATGGAGTTGTTCTGAGTACCACTCCAGGAGTGTCGAGGCCCGTCCCACATGTATGTACCAGTTGCCATCAACTATGCTATGGACCTGATCAGGCCACACCTAGTTCGAGTGGACGTGGAGATTCTGGTGGTTCATTTGGTCACATCAGTTCATTTGTAGAGTTTCTTACAAGAGGCAAACATCCTGAGGACACTGGTACACAGGTATAAATATGCATCTACATGTTCATTTTATAAGAATTTTGATGAATGTATATATCAAAGTAAAGTTTGCAATACATTTTAACAATCAAACTGTTTGGTGTACAGACTATAGTAACGATGGGGCAATCATTCGTTCCACGAGTACATACATCGACACCAGTCCTAATCGGCAACCCTTATGGGGTATTTTGATTTCAAATTTTTAAATTATAAATGAAATGATTTTTAACTTGAGTTTTAAATTTATAATAGAATAACATATATGTTTGAAATATTAATGTTGGTTTAGGCGAGTCAATCGGCTTCCACGTCGATTCCACCCAAGGGGTTGTCGAGCACTCCTCCACTATCGACCGTCATAGACCAGGGGCAGGTACATTTATATTGTAAATTGTTTAACTTACATTAGTATAGTTACAATTATGAATTTTTAATTTACTATATATATGAAATGTGCATGTACACTTGAAAATATTATAAGCTTGTGTTACATGTGTCTACATGTCTGTCTAGGTTGATACCACAATCAGAATGGGCATCGGGCAAACATTAGATTCTGCGGTTACTCGTGAGGCCTCTGATTTTTAGGTTGTTTAAATAAATTTCTACACAAAATGTGCAAACTTGAATATATATATTTACCTAATTCAAGTATGTACATGCTTTAACTTTGATCTTGTAAGACTTTGTTAGTGCGACTTTCAGCCCTGACCCAGACATAGTTACACCTCCAGGAGGGCATGTGGAGCAGGCTCCAGATCAAATGGTAATTTAAATTTTTTATTATATTTAAATTCAATTATAAATTATATATTGTGAATATATAACTAAATAATTTTAAATTTCAAATTGAATATTAATATAATTTGAGCTAATACATGTTTTAAATTCTTTTTCTTTTATAGCATGTGACACATCTAGTAGTTGAGAATGTACAAACATGTCCTGCATAAGAGGGTGCACAACCTATGGATATGGTACAATTAAAATATGATAAATTATAAATTAATTTCAATTAAATCATTTTTAATTGTAGACTTGTGCATCTAATTTCAACTTTTTTTGTTTTGTTTGTGTAGATTGATTCAGAGAATGTAGAGGTTGCTTCAGGTGTAGTAGAGCATCCAAACCCAAATATGACGGTAATTTAATTTTAATATGATGAATTATAAATTAAATTGTCATTAAATTGTTTTTCATTGTCTTACATATGATTTCATCTTTCTCTTGTATAGAGTATTTTAGGTCATCTGCATAGTCCGCATGGCACGAAGAGGTCTCTTGATTATGGAGACAATACATGACCTAGAAACATGATTTTGTGGGTTATATTTGTTTATTTTGTGGACTATATTTTTGGTTTGTCACGTACTCTATTGGACTTTATAATTCATGGTTCTTGAGTATTTAGTTGGACTTTAGTTCATGGGTTGTACTATGATGGACTTTTTTTAATGCACTTAATATATTTACATAAATTATGGACTTTATTATTGTTTGAAATTTTAATTTACACATATACATTTATGCATTTTATGTTCATAGTCAAGATATTAATATAGGACATTAATGTGAAATTAAATATAAATATGAAATTAAAGTTGAAATTAATAGGACATTTTAATATTTATAGTTTACAAATTTAGTGATCTCATACATGATATGTACATTCAATAATTAGCTATAATTAGTCAATGAACTTATTCAATTCACGTCAATCAATAATTAGTCAATAAATCATAATTTACGACGTCTTTAGGGGATGTCTTAAGGGTTAATAATAGAACGCCTTAAAAGGATGTCTTAAGGGTTCATAATAGAACGTCTTAAGGGGATGTCTTAAAGGTTCATAATACAATGTATAAAAGGTTCATAATACAATGTATTAATGGTTCAAAATATAATGTCTCAAGGGGATGCCTTAAGGGGTCATAATACAATGTCTTAAGGGGTCACAATACAATGTCTTAAGGGAATGTCTTAAGGGGTCATAATACAACATCTTAAAGATATAATTGATCTAACAATAATGTATGCATGAAATTTAGTGATTTGAAGACATACAAGGACATATATGTACATATATGTCATCTCAAAACAATGTTTACAAAATTTGGATATGACATCTCAAGAACATCTCAAACTCATGCCCAGAATGTACTAGGTCTTCACACCACCTAATATCAAAAAGGTACAAGCAATATCAATGAAATCATCAAAACATACATAATTTAATTTATATAAAACTAACTATATGTACACAACTCAAGTATCTACATTTAAAAGTATTCCACACATGTGTAGGTTGAATCCATGCATGCTCTCCTTTTTGTTTCAAAGTATGAGATCAATGCAATGATGGCTTAAGGATAGAAAAAAAGGATAATAAATCAATTTAAACTATTAATGTACAAGCAATATCAATATGTAATCAAAACATGTATTTAAATATATTTTTACTAATAATTACCTCTATTTAAAAAGACAATATAAAACTTAAACTATATTTACCTGTATTTACTTATTCCATTGTACCATCTGCATCCTCTTTTTTTTGCAATGCATCTATGATTGTCTCATGCTCTTCCATAGAAATTGTCCATAACACTTTATTTGCAGGTCTTCCGCGATACCGATCTAGTTTTATATTTGTTGCCACCACCAAATGTGAATAATGTATAATTTTTTTATGCGGTTCATAATCTTCAAATGCAGGTAGACCATTCTTCCTTGCTAGGTATTTTCGTAGCCAAGTGCCAACAACCACAACCGATCCTATTGGAAAATATGAAAACATTCATCATATAAGTTCTCAAAATATTTCTTAATGAGATGAAAAACTTGTTCTAAAATATTGTTTAAGGGGATCAAAAAAATTGTTATCAAAATTTGCTTAAGGGGATGTCTTAAGGGGATCATGGTACCTATTGGATAATGATAGCCATCATCATCTTCTCGAGGTGATATTAACTTATTTTTACTCTCCACACAACGAGCCAACCAATATTCTGTTTGCTCTTCATTCCCCTTAGGTGCAACAACAGCATACACATGTCTTGCAAACAAAATTTGATTTAATAACTTGCGCATAGCAATATAAAAAAATTAGTATTACAAAATAACTTAATAAAGAGAAATTAAATTAAATAAATTGACTTAAATTACCTTCTTGTACAAGGTTTGAAACACGGTCATAGTCTTCAGATGCAAACACTTGATCATTTTCTTCAATAGTTCTTTCATATTGATCATGTGCTTGTGAAGGTGTCAACGATCTTTGTTCCCACTTTTCAACCCATTCTGTATTTTCACATGCTTCCCAATCTCCTGAGATGCAAAATTGGCAAAAACATGCAAGCTCCCTTGTCTAGATAGTCCATGTGCTTGTTGTCAAACTCCTAAACGAATGCCATTTAGTAGATCCACTAATTGTCTCATAGTCAACTCTAGGTACAATGTTATCTTCTTCAACCAACCAAAAGAATCGATGAACTCTAGAGTACTCACTCAAACCAGGTGTAGATAATATTGTATTACACCAATCGACAATCCCACGTGCATCTTTAAATTTTACTGCATCTTCAAATTTTAATTGTTCTCTAGCAAGAATTCTTTTGACACATGCACCAGCTCCATCATGTTCTCCTTTACCATGCCAAGCTTCAAAAAAACTCCATATATGTTAGACATTAAGTTCTTTGTGAATCCTACTTAACCAATAGAACATTCGAGCATTTTTGAATTGCCTCGTACAATTATCTGACCATATGAGGTGTTCTTTCATATGGATTCCTCTTTCTCTTAAATTTTTGTAAAATATACTGAAACAATATTGAACAAACTCTGATGAGTGTAATTGGTTATCACTCAAATAAAAATGATGCTCCCTCAGAAATTTTCTATCATCCTCAATGCTATTATTTGCATGTCTATAAACAATATGGACAAACATAGCTACTTGCACTGAATTATAATACTATGATTGAATTTCCTCTTGCGGAGCTAGAGTTTAATTTTCTGCAAAATCAACCACTGAAAGTATAGTACCAATTGGAAATGTGTTTCTACATGCGCGAAATTGGCCATCAAGCCATCGAGCATGTTGAGAGTGCATGATATATTTTGGTACTATCTTATTCTTAAATTCACTCATGAATGCATGCACACTAACTTTTTCTGTAACTAAATCACAACGCTTTCCTATTTTTCCATCTTTTAAAGAATAGTGAACATTCTTAAATCTCTTAACTTCTACTAATTGTTGTCCAAAATCATTATCAACACTTTCATATATACAAATTCCTAAGAATGAAAGGTTACCACAATCAATGCATTGTGTAGAAATACAAGAACTTAAATAAAACAATTTACCATTAGATCTTTCACAAAACAAACTTGAAATAAATTCCCTTATTGCTTCAGGTGGCATATTAATACCGCATTCCTGTATAATCGTGTTAATATGCAAGGTACAATGTATATATCAAAAAACATCATAAAAATAATGAAATTGAACATGTGTTTTACAACAACAAGATATTCGTTGCTTATTAATTTTTACATACCATGGTTTACATTTTTCAAAAGACTTTTGACTTATTTTAATATTACCGGGTAACACTAAATCACCACAAAATTTTCTATAAAATTCAATTTGTGTTGTATCTAATAAGTGTTTTGGGTGAGGATCGCGAACTTTGGACCCCACCCTTAATTTTAAAACATCTCTAGCATTAGATGAAACCCTAGTATTTTCATGCCAATATTTTTCAATCAAAGATTTAATTTCAACATTCAATTTCATATCAGACATCGGGAGTCGACCACTAAAACTCCAACATTGGTTGATAGGATCATTTTCTATAATTATTCTTCTTTTTGCCGCTCTTAGCAATGTTTTATGATGTATTTTTAAAACTTCACTAATATTTCTTACCATTCTTTTATTCAAAGTTGCTTTATTAACTATAGCAATTGTTATAGCTCTTCTTGCTGCATTTTTATCTTTAGATCGACTATGTTTTCCAATTGATTGAATGGACTAGCAACTGTACACATAGCATGTTTCAATGATTGATCTTTTCTTTTTGGTTTAACAAAAAAGCCTAACCTTTTCATTATTTTCCTCATTTTTTGCATTATCATCAATTGCATCATTAGTTGACATTGAATTGTAAGTTTTTTACGATAAAAGAATTCGTTGTATATTTTATTTGCATGTGTTCTTATCTGCCTCCAAGAAATTTGACCAGGAAGATTATCAAAAACACCACTTTCAATTTAAAAAAAAGTATTTTCATTAAATTCAACATCACATTCTAGATTTTCATCTTCATCTTCATTTTCATCTTCAATTTCATTTTCATTTTCAAATTCAAAACGATTTACATTTTCATCTTCAATTTCATTTTCATTTTCAACTTCAAAACGATTTACATTTTCATCAACAACACGGTTTTCATTTTCATTTACATCAACAAAACGATTTTCATTTTCATTTACATCAACAAAACGGTTTTTGTTTTTGTTTTCATTTTCAAAAACAGGATTATTCTCAATTTCATTTTCAACAAAAGGATCATTCTCACTATCATTTTCAACAAATTCTATAAAATTTTCATCTCTCTGAATATTATCAATGTCAACATCGTTAAGTCCAACATCTTGTAAAATTTCTACATACAAATTTACAAATTCACTAACATGTGGATTTGAAGACGTACCTGGATTTCTGCATATTGAAACATTATCCATAGCATTGAAAGAGGGATTTGAAGACATAGTAGGACTTGATTATATAATCATATTCTTCTCCAAATTGACTTCTTGCAAATTCACTTCATCTACAACCATGGTCTCCTCTATGTTTGCATCTTCAATAGTTGTGGAATTGGATGCTCCCCCATCATTCATTGATTTAATTCTCATTCTTCTTTCTCTTTATCTCTGTCTCTCCTTTTCTTTGTTTGCTTCAATTTCTTTAGGAGTCAATGTCTTCCTCCTCTTATTACGAAATTTATTTCCCATGATTATAAAATTCTCAAGCACAAATGAATGTAAATAGTGAAATTCTTCAAAAAATCCAATTCAAATTGGAAGTTGAAGACCTAAAAGGACTAAATATTTCCTCTTGTGTTCCTCAAAACAAGTAGAAAACTAGCACAATTCTACTTTAAAACTAATTTCTTCATGCTTCCATTGAAAAAATTTATCAAAAAAACAAGTCACCACCTGTAAAAAGAATGCTCAATGAAAAAAATAGAGCAATTTTACTGTTCTCGATCGTACATGTGAAGTTGCAGACTTCACAATAAAAATTGACAGTATTTAAAAAAACATAGTTGACAAAAAAACGGGATCCCGTTTTATCGTACATGTGAAGTTGCAGACTTCACAATAAAAATTGACAGTATTTAAAAAAACATAGTTGACAAAAAAACGGGATCCCGAGTTTAAAACGGGATCCCGTATCTTTAAAAACGGGATCCCGAATTTAAATCGGGATCCCATAATTAAAGATACGGGATCCCGATTTAAATTTGGGATCCCGTTTCGCTGTCAACCCTCACCGGATTTAATCATAGGAAACGGGATCCCGAGTTTGAAACGAGATCCCGTATCTTTAAATACGGGATCCCGATTACAAATCGAGATCCCGTTTTGTTTAATTTGAATTTTTGTTAGCCTTGTGGTCGGGTTTTTGCTTTGGATTTTGGTTCGGGAAAAGCGTTGAGAGTCTGAACCTAGGCCTTCAAGCTAGTTTGACCTGCAATTTGAAGGTTCTAACAATGTTAGGGAAAAAAATCGAGTTTGGACATATGGCTGACGACTTTTTTTGCAGAATTTTTTAATGAAATTAAAACCCATTTTAGACGAGACAATGCAAATTTCAAATATGTAATTTTTTTTACAATTGAATTATTTTTCTTTTTTACAATTAATTTCTGATGAAATTGGTCTATAAACTTTAAATATCAATGTTTTTTACTATTTTAATAACTTTTGATCAACATAACATTTTGATAAACGGATTGCACAAGGGCAAACTTCAGACAATTCTTTTCAATTAAAAAAAAAAAATGCAAAAAATGATAACTTTAGGTCATCTTATGCGTGTCGTACACGACGATTTTTCTAAACGTCAAATATGCCTGATAAAAAATTAACAAAAAAAAAAATATTCAATAAAAAATTACAAAAAAATATCCGGGGCACGCTTCAGTGAGTTACAAGTCTTTTCCCAAAAGGATTTAGAAAAATATGATAATTTAAGTCAAAATATTGATGTTGTACACGTGCATGGTATGGTAAAAAAAAATGACTTTTTAATAGTGGTTTTTACAAAAGCCTATTGAAACTCAATTTGTACAATGTGGGTATTGAAATAAATTACATATTTGAAAACTAAACTCCGAGTACTAGATTTTATGCATACTGACTTGTTTGAAGATTTCATCTCTAAGTGCTTCAAATTTTAAGGTCAAATGTGTCAAACTCTGAAAATTAGAGAAAACACTTCCACTTTTTGGCCAAAAAGTGGACTCAACTTCTTGCCAGCACCCATATGATAGACCAACAATAATACATGTCATCTAGGTTTAAATTATGACTACTTTCACAACGGTATAGAAAATACATCAAATGCACAACAACTTTAAACCATAAGCGATCCTTCTACTATATAGAGTAATAATTAACAATCACGATTGTAACACTACTCAAGGATGACTTGACAAATATGTTAGCCAAGTAATATCTAGGATGAAGATGACCATATCATAACTTAACTAGATGACTATGATTACAGTTGTGGTTTTAATCCAAACAATACTAAAGTCACGATACAACAATAATAAGATTAGGAGGTGATAGGTTAATAAGACAATACACATATTTAATCTTTCTAGATCATTCTATGTTTTAACATTTTCGATTGACTCATACACACCGCTAAGGTTGACTTCAATAATACATCTACTAAAAAGTTTCACAACTTATCACAACAAACATTATTTTTTTAAATTTTAATCACTCCAAGATTGTTATAAATGAGACAATACGAATTCCAAAAAAAAACCATACGAAGTTATTCATTCATGAGTGGATTATAAAAGTAGACTAAAAATAAAGTGTAATGATATATTATGATCAAGAAATAATCTATTTGAATAAGAGAACTAAGACTCAACTATTTCAGCCAATAGAATAAATATACCTTACCAGGTACAAAAGTAAACAATAAGAGAAAATACTATTTGAAAGTACAGATCCTCCCCATGTACTTCTCCACAATACTAAGGCATCATTGAAAGTAATGACCATAAAGAGAGATCAACCTAGATTAGTTATTTCTAACTGTGGGAGTTGATAATTAAGAATTTAATACTGGTAGAATAGTAATTGGAAGAGGTGTATACTTAACTCTAGGAATGAG
Source organism: Sequoiadendron giganteum (assembly GCA_007115665.2). Lineage (NCBI taxonomy): Eukaryota > Viridiplantae > Streptophyta > Pinopsida > Cupressales > Cupressaceae > Sequoiadendron > Sequoiadendron giganteum. Next base: position 477,377,279 of record CM021104.1, read on the forward strand.
TTGAAGATATTTCTAATTCGGATATTGAAATCTGTTCTCTATTTAAAAAAAGACATAGACCTCCATGTTGGAAAGACTCTAATTCGAAAACACCCCCCAAAAAAAAGAGGCAATAAACCTACTAGCTTCACTATTTGGTTAGTGCGTTCACTGCAACCATTACAGTAGTGGCATTGCTAGATAGAGAGGCGAGTAGGGTCGACATACATGTTCATGTAAGACTCTGGAATGAGGGTTTAGAGGTGACTCTCCAGGTTGTTCTCAACGATCAAGGTGAGGACATAATTGAGCTTCTTTTCGGCTCTTAAATAAAGTATGAGTCACATGCACTACAAATTAATGTAAGAGTGGTTTTGTAAGGTCAAGAAAAGATATAAGGGAATAATCTGATTAATCTTGCAAAGTTTATCATGTGTGGAAAATACTTGACTGCACTGCAGAGACTTAATTAGGAACCCTTCTCTCGTAGAATTTTGCAATACAAAACACATCTTTAAGCACGATGACTAAGACTTCAAGAATATAGATCTCATTCGACACTATATTAGGCCATGACGTCTGTGGAAATATCCTAGAAGATTGAGGCTTCAAGGAGAGTAAATTTTGTTGCAGATAGGTTTATATTTGCTTGCACAGAAGAAAAGTTTGATCTCACTGTATTACCAGAAGGAGAGCCAAGTTATTCGAGGCCTTGAGACTATGGGATTTTAAAATCATTACTAAAAGGCAGGCAGAAGATGCTTGGCTAATGTCGTTCCCTGAAGACATGCAAATTGCGGGAACAAAGAAAAACATTCACAAGAAAATTAAGTGGAATAAAAGCAGTTAATCATTTGGGTGAAGCATTTTGTTTCTACTGTGTGTGCACACCATATTCCATCACGAGAAGAAACTGCGAGTAGTCTCCCTGATAAAGTTTTGTTTTAAACATTCTTAATAAATGTTACAAAATGGCTATGCAATACAAGCTGATAATGTAATGGAAGTAGAATATAATGTGAAGTAATGCCAATCATTTCTCTTCGTTCAATGAGTATTATATATGAAATTTCAATGGGCATTCATCTAATAAATCAACACTACTAAACTAGGCAAGATATTTCAATTCAATCAATCAACCCAACACATGCCCGATCCCTCATCTATCTACACAATATAAGACTGTGAGTAATATGCAATTTTAATTCATTTGCAAAAGTAAGAACAGAATACCTGTAATGCCGAAATTTGAATATGTTGAAACAGTTTTAGAGACTTCCATCAAATGTACATGGTGGGTGCAAAGCCAAATTTAACATCCTTTCCCAGTATCCTTTCCACCTAATCCAAAATGGGAGCTTAGGAACAGGGTATGGGAATCCGTCAAAGCATAACGGGTAGAGGAATTGTCTGATGTTGTAGTTGCAAGTGTTTTGGCCGACATGTATACAAAATGCAGAACCATAGATAGGGCACGTGAACTGTTTGACAGAATGCCACAAAGAAGTGGGGGCTGACGGCTGCAACAATTGCAGGATATACACAAGATGGATTCCTTAAAAACCTTTAGAAGTTTTTGAGCAAATGCCACTGACCGGTGCAAACCAAACTCTACCTCATTTGCCAACATCCTCTCTGCCTACGCCTAAAAGCTTTGGAACCGGGTAAAGAGATAAAAATGGAAAATATTTTCTTTGACATAGTGCGTAATGGCATTGCTCAGGAAGATTCGTATGCAAAAAGCAGAAACGTAGACAAGGCAGGCGAACCAGATGATAGGACACCTCCAGGAGATGATGCCTCCCCTATCACCCAACTAGAGAATCTTGATAAATCTCGCCCCCAGCTTTTCCTGTGGCTTCCGTCCTTGCCAAATCAGGGACACGCCTTGCCAGTGTAGTAGCATGAATAATAATTACCCATCCCCCAAAAGACAATCCCAAGACTAAGATGTGAAGAGACCTTTTCCAACTGCGCCCGTGGGACGAGAATAAAACCATTAAAATACATTGTATTCCTCTGACATAAAACTAAGCAAAAGCACGTCAAAACCTTGAAACAGAAGAAACCAAACCCAATCATGAAATCAGGATTTGAAGGGACATTCACAGGTAGCGAGGGTGAAAAGAAAAAAGTAAAGATAATAAATACATAATATCTCCCTGACATGAAACATTAAGAAGTGCAGATGGTCATTGAATTTAGGCGGTGCATTTATCAGAATCTGACTTTATCTTGTGGGATGATTCACGTCTTAAATGGCTCTTCGGGCACTTGCAATTTAGACAGGAATGTAATTGATAGCCATAAGTATAGTAAATTGCATTTAAAATCCCATCAACCAACCCGCATTGCTATGCTTCCACCTTCCTTCCAAAATAACTAGCGTACAAAGGAATTTCTCTTAACTTCTTTAAGCTTTGATAACAAAATCATTATATTGCCAACACTCATAAGAATCTATTGTCATTTGGGGACCTCCACTTCCACTTAGCATTGTGCCTTAATTTAATACATACACTTCATTTATTATGTTGGTGGTTTTAAACGATAATAATATTACTCATTTGTTTTTCAATCACAATACTATCATTACTACTCAATCAATATTTGAACATCAATAATGTTATTAATTAACTATAATCAAAACGTCATTGGCTAGATAAATTTCACATACATTACACTTTATTTTTATGTTCTATTAGTATATATTAACACTATACAGGTTCACTAAGATGTGGAGCCTCATGTAATATCTACAAGGATATGGAATAATTTTATTTCATTATTATTATTAATCGTTCACATTTTACTATGTTATATTGAAGAAAACTTGAATAATTTAAATTGTGTTGTTTCATGTAAGAAATTAATACTTTAATCAACTTCATAACAGCCACTTCCCAATATGTGCATTTGTAAGTGGTTATGTAGTGTATATTTGTCATAATACTAAACTGGCAACCAACGAATAAATACAAAGCCCTTTTTATCTTACAAATGTTCCATGATTATTTAAAGTTCCCTCACGATTAATGCCCTAGTCAATGATTTATCAACAATAGAAAACCAACTAATTACCAAGTAACCCTTATATAAAAGGTCAATTAAGGCACTATCCTACTAGACATTAATAGAATTACAATGTCTTTATTTAATATTATATATTTACTTCCTATGTTAATGTACTTTTATAAGTACATATAACCTACATTTATGAGCATTTTTATTAACTAGTTTAGAACTCATCATTAACGGTAGAATATGAAATCATGAAAGCTATTATTATGATTATTATTTATTTGATAAATATTTTAATATAGAGATACTTTTAAAAAATATATATATATATGTTGCTTCATCTTGAGTTGGATGATAAATCAACTCTATAGAACTTTTCTTTGATGATAGAGACACTACTTGCACCACCAATACATGTATTCAATAATGAATGTCTTATCTTAATCTTGTGAATTAGAACAACCTAGAAGAAGATATGTTCAAGTTTACATGACAAATCCTTGCTATCACATAAAGCAGATTGTTTTAACCTTTGTTCCATTGCTTTGTCCTAACTCTGAAGTAATCTACCAATTCACTCAAATCATAAAATTTATAAAATATACTCTTACTTGGTACATTATTACTAACTATTTGAAGACCGCTAGATGCATTATGGGGAATTGACCAAGTGGCCTTACATTTCTAATTTAATTTCATATAGTAATACTAAGTCCCCTTTATTGATTTTTTTACAATCTTAATTGTTTTCATGTCATTCTTTTTGCGTTTTCATTCTATATTTTATTATATAATGTAACTAGTCTATATTCATCCAATTTTATCAAATCTTTTGATCTTTTTTTAGCGAGTTCTCTTAATTCAACCATAGGGTGAGTGTAGTGCATAGGTTTGGTATAGTAAAATTCCTTGGTAGAGTGTTATGGGTATGTGCAGGATCATGATGGGCCAAAAAGTGGCAATGAGAAAAAATCACGTTTTGAATCGGTTCAAAAACACAGAAATGGCCGAGTTGACTTTTTTAGGTTCGGGTGTCAGTACTTCTACCCGAACCAAAAACCAAAGCTAGTTTCCACAAATCGGATATCCGATTTTTGGAAAGTGTATATAAAAAAACAGTCGACTCTAAAACTTCATTTCTCACAGTTTGACGTGGGCGCAAAAGGAAAAACCCAAATCCGATATCCACTCTGATCCGATATCCGATTTGAAAGGTATGTATTTGTTTTTTTCAATCTTGTAATCGATTTTTCAATAGATTCTCTTAAGTTTAAGTAGGTTTTATTAAAAAAAATTCAAAAATACGATTTTCTATTGATGTTTTTAAAAAACTAGAGTTTACATTGATTTTCTATTAAAAGTTAATGTTTTGAAATGGATCTTGATTAAAAATTAGTGTTGTTGATGTATTTTTATCAAAAATAAGAGTTTGTTATTGATTTTTTTGAAAAGGTATGGTTTTTTTTGGATTTTAATTAAAAACTAGGGTTTTTTTACAATAATTTCATTTATATTGTGTAATTTCAATTAGTTTAATTAGTTTTTAACTTTAATCAAGTATTATGGCTGCGAATGTAAATCCACAAATGCCAAATGCTCCACCACCTCCGCAACCACCAATTGAAGACTTAATTGGTGAAAAATTGGGGCAATTGAGGGGCATTTGTGAAATTTATCAGACAATGCCTCAATTGAGAGATATGACAAACACATTGAAAGAAATAATTAAAAATATAGAAACCCTCTCCACCCAACATAATTCCTTTCATTCGTGGTGAGAAGACATGAGGGAATATTATCGATGTGGATTGTCTTACGATGATGTGAAAGAACTCCAAATAACCAAAGCCCAAATAGCCTCTTTATTCATTGACTGCCACACCGGTTTGCTAGTGAATGTTAATAAAACAAAACTTTCCATAAAATGGTGCATGCATATGGACATTGTAGCTAACTTTTGGGATCGTTGGTGTATGATTTTTTATAAACCACCGAACAATAGATCCAACATACCATTTTACTTTATTAAAAAATTATATGTTGAGTTTGTGTTAGGGCATCATGTCAATTACTTTGACATTAAACCCTTCCAGGGCGTCGGTGGAGGTATGCCCCAGGATAGACCAGGGGCAATTAGAGTAGTCCCGCGCCCAAATGTTCCCCTTCCTCCCCTTCCTCCCCTTCCTTCGCCACCCCCAATATATCATCCAAAGATTATTCAGGATGCATCCACACAGACTATTCAGGCTATTCACTCTTTGAGTGGTCATTTGTTTCGCATGCTTCTACAGTAGCTCAGCCACATGTTGGATATGTTGGCGAAAGCTCGAGTGCTGCTGCATCATCCTCCTCAGGTCCACATATTTGTGTGCCACATACTTGCACTATGTGCCGCCAGATATGCTTGGGTCCTCTTGTACAACCCGTTGAGCATCCCTTGGACACTTCTGATTATGACCTCCATGAAGTGGACATTATAGATCAGTCACAGGGGAGTGGAGCGCACCCTACAGAGTCCTCTCCTGCTAGAGAGGGAGATGCTGGAATAGTGACACAGGTAAGATTTAAGTTGTAATTTCATAACTTGCATTTTTTTTAAATGAATATTAATAAGAGATAGTATCAAGTACTAATATTTATTTACATGGTCTATTTAACAGTTGATGTCTGAGGAGGAGCTCACACAGGTGACTGATAGCACCCTTAGGGCCATTTCATTTGGCTTGGACACACACGTAGTATATATTTTCGCACTCACTCGTTTACATTTTATATTATATACTTGTTTGTCATTTGAATTATCATTAATGAAATTATATAATAACTTATATGTTTATCTTGTTTTCCTCCTATAGGAAATACCCAATGTGAGTGAGGTACAACATCGTCCAGAGTATGAGGCACAAATCTAGATAAGGGGAAGGTAATTAAACTCAAATTGGATTGAATTAAGATTTTTAAGATCTTATATTGATTATACATATGTCAACATAGAATTGTAGTTTCATATGTAGTTGTCAATTTTATTTACAGGCAATTATGAGCTTTACAAATATGTTGACAAGGGACACACCGCCTAAAGGAGTAGTTATTGGAACACCTCAAAGAGTAGGTGTTGAAACACCTCAAAGAGGAGGTGTCGAAACACCTTAAGGAGATAAAGAAAAAGATCAACCTAAAGAGGTACATGTGCTTATTTTATTTTGTGTTTGGTAAATAAGTTCTTATTACCAATAATCATATGCTAACTTGGATCAATTTTATGTTTTTGTTCACATATATAGATTGACATTTCAAAAGTTGATTTGGTATATTCTAGGACTCTTGACCCTTTGAAGAGACGTATATTTTAGGTAATCAAGATTTCAATTTTAGAGTTCAATTAAAATTCAATGTATATTGATTTTGATGTTAATTATTCGATTTTAAATTATATAGTATAACTAATCTCAATTGTGGTTTGAATTTTTCTTGTGCAGCTACCTTCAGAACCAACGAGTGCTTCAAAGAGGCTCCATTTTGATGATCCACCAGTAGTTTAGGATGAGATAGACATTTTGTCATGTAAATTTTGAATACATATTGAGATGGCATATTCCACATTTTGTAAAACTTTGTTTGAGTTGGCGTTGATGCCATTTTTGTATATGGACATACACTTGATTATTGGATAATTTGATATATAGAAGTTGACAATCAAAATTTAATTTGTTCCTCATGTGCATGATTAAACTCTTTGAAAATTTTATCTTGAGCAATGGTTAAATATCAATGTACAATAGCTTAAAATTGAATGGTTATATTATGTAGTTTATATTTATATCACTGATTACATTGCATTACACATCTTTCAAACTCAAATCATTAATTCGCATTCCATAACTAACAACTAGATGTTCATAGATGAAATTTTTTCAATTATAATATAGTTTTTACAAAGTCAACTGAAGCAGTTATGCAATTACTTCACATTGCATAACTAAAAACTATGAGTAGTTGTCAATTGCATTCGTTTGTCATTGAATTCTATGAGACCACATTTTTTTGAAGCTTTTTTTCAAATAGTCCACTGGCTTGTCTATGCTACCACATTTTTCATACATGATAGCGATCACATTAAGTTGTAATAAATTAAATGATAGCCTATGGCTATTTAATTTATACTCATTTTATTTAAATGGATGAGGCCGACCTTCCTTGATGTTATTTTGTAATTTATTATTTTCAAGAGAGGCCAACCTCCTTGAAGAGTCACCTTATTTTGTATAAATACGAGGTGATGTTTGTTCATTTCCTCAATCAAGTTCATTCAGCATAATTTGCAATCCAAGCAAAAGTTTGTGCTTGAGCAGCAGCGCTTCATCTTGCAGCAGTAGGCCGATTTCAAGGAGAAGCATATTCGATTGTATCTTTGCATCTACGAGAGGTGCTATTATTCATTGTATCAAATTCAACCATGAGTTGGGCCTGAGTTGTAAGCAACTTTATTGTTGTGTTTATTGTCTTATGTGTTTCATTTTTTGAGTGCTTTTAGTTGTATTATCTGATCTCTAAGTTGAAGATAGCGAGAGAAATGGTCATATTGTTGATGACAAAGATTTGACCATGTTGGCTCTTAATGGTCTTCCTTCATCTTGGGAGTCTTACATTCAAGGAATCGACATGAGATTGAAACTTACCAAGTTTGATCAGTTGAGGGCTCACTGTATTCAAGGGGAGTCAAGGTTGGTTGTGAGAGGTATTGGACGAAGCCCTACAAATGAAGACATTCATGTTCTTTCTGCTCAATCCTCGAAGAAGGAAGGAAAAGGAGGAAAGAAAAGATGCTTCAAGAGGAATGGAGATAAAGGGTCAGATGGTGCTCTTGCATTCAAAAAGAAGTGGGACCTCTATCGTGTTTACTAGGATACGATTTGCTCAAAGTCTGTTAACTTGGATTTAACATTGGTAGCTCTGTAAACCTATTCAGAATAGAGTGATTTGAAGAGGACATCCCTAAATCTCGAACTCGTACGACCCAACGGACTATTCCAACATGTCTAGATGGGTATGTTTACGCTAGGTATGGTTCTCTTTTGCACCTAGATACGTTGAATCGTTCCGAGCTGCATCGGAGCGACGTTTTCCCTTAAGAGTCCAAAGTGCTAAAAGGCAGCAAACTTTGACAGACTATTTATTGGAAATCGTGATGCTTACAGACTCTTCACTTGAGGATATGGGATCATGTTGAGACCATCTACAATAACCTCTCTTAGCTTTTTCTATCTCAAAGGCATTTTCCCGTGGTGATGAGTTTTCAGTTGAGGGAAAAGTTGCCAAATGCAAGCAGTGTAAAGTTGCAAAGTGGAGCAACTTTCATTCTCAAAATCGTACGACCCAACAAAAATTTTCAACACGTCTGGATGGGTATGTTTACGCTAGGTATGATTCTCTCTTGCACCCAAATACGTCGAATCGCTCTGAGCTGCATCGGAGCGACATTTTCCCTTAAGAGTCCAAAGTGCTAGAAGGCAACAAACTTTGACGGACTATTTTTCAAAAATCGTGATGCTTACAGAATCTTTGTTTGAGGATATGGGATCGTGTTGAGACCATCTACAATAACCTCTCTCGGTTTTTGCTATCTCGAAGGCATTTTCCCGTGGTGATGAGTTTTCAGTTGAGGGAAAAGTTGCCAGATGCAAGCAGTGTAAAGTTGCAAAGTGGTGTAACTTTCATTCTCGAACTCGTACTACCCAACAGACTGTTCCAACACGTCTGGATGGGTACGTTTACGCTAGGTATGGTTCTCTCTTGCACCTAGATACATCGAATCACTCTGAGTTGGATCGGAGTGGCGTTTTCCCTTAAGAGTCCAAAGTGCTAAAAGGCAGCAAACTTTGATGGACTATTTCTCAGAAACCATTATGCTTACAGACTCTTCGTTTGAGGATATGGGATCATGTTCAGACCATATACAATAAACTCTTTCTGTTTTTTCTATCTTGAAGGCGTTTTCCCGTGGTGATGAGTTTTCAATTGAGGGAAAAGTTGCCAAATGCAAGCAATGTAAAGTTGCAAAGTGGTGCAACTTTCATTCTCGAACTCGTACGACCTAACAAACTGTTCCAACACATCTGGATGGGTATGTTTATGCTAGGTATGGTTCTCTCTTGCACCCAAATACGTCGAATCACTCTGAGCTGCATTGGAGCAACATCTTCCCTTAAGAGTCCAGAGTGCTAAAATGCAACAAACATTGACGGACTATTTCTCGGAAACCATGATCCTTACAGACTCTTCATTTGAGGATATGGAATCATGTTGAGACCATCTACAATAACCTCTCTCGTTTTTTTCTATCTCAAAGGCGTTTTCCTGTGGTGATGAGTTTTCAGTTGAGGGAAAAGTTGCCAAATGCAAGCAGTGTAAAGTTGCAAAGTGGTGCAACTTTCATTCTCAAACTCATACGACCCAACAGACTATTCCAACATGTTCGGATGGGTACGTTTACACTAGGTATGGTTCTCTCTTGCACCCAAATACGTCAAATCACTCCGAGCTGCATCAGAGCGGCGTTTTCCCTTAAGAGTCCAAAGTGCTAAAAGATAGCAAACTTTGACGGACTATTTCTCAGAAACCATGATGCTTACAGACTCTTTATTTGAGGATATGGGATCGTGTTGAGACCATCTACAATAACCTCTCTCGGTTTTTGCTATCTCGAAGGCGTTTTCCCGTGGTGATGAGTTTTCAGTTGAGGGAAAAGTTGCCAAATGCAAGCAGTGTAAAGTTGCAAAGTGGTGCAACTTTCATTCTCGAACTCGTACGATGCAACAGACTATTCCAACACATCTAGATGGGTATTTTTACGATAGGTATGGTTCTCTCTTGCACCCAGATACATCGAATCGCTTCGAGCTGCATCAGAGCGACTTTTTCCCTTAAGAGTCCAAAGTGCTAAAAGGAAGTAAACTTTGACGGACTATTTCTCAGAAACCGTGATACTTACAGACTCTTCGTTTGAGGATATGGGATCGTGTTGAGACCATCTACAGTAACCTCTCTCAGTTTTTTCTCCCGTGGTGATGAGTTTTTAGTTGAGGGAAAAGTTGCCAAATGCAAGTAGTGTAAAGTTGCAAAGTGGTGCAACTTTCATTCTCGAACTCCTACGACCCAATGAACTGTTCCAACACGTCCAGATGGGTACGTTTACGCTAGGTATGGTTCTCTCTTGCACCCAGATACGTCGAATCACTCTGAGCTGCATTGGAGCGACGTTTTCCCTTAAGAGTCCAAAGTGCTAAAAGGCAGCAAACTTTGACGGACTATTTCTCAGAAACCGTGATGCTTACAGACTCTTTGTCTGAGGATATGGGATTGTATTGAGACCATCTACAATAACCTCTCTCGGTTTTTGCTATCTCGAAGGCATTTTCCCGTGGTGATGAGTTTTCAGTTGAGGGAAAAGTTGCCAAATGGAAGCAGTGTAAAGTTGCAAAGTGGTGCAACATTCATTCTCGAACTCATATGACCCAATGGACTATTCGGGTAGGTTTATGCTAGGTATGGTTCTCTCTTGCACCCAAATACGTCGAATCGCTCCGAGCTGCATCAGAGCAGCGTTTTCCCTTAAGAGTCCAAAGTGCTAAAAGGCAGCAAACTTTGACGGACTATTTCTCAAAAACCGTGATGCGTATAGACTCTTCGTTTGAGGATATGGGATCGTGTTGAGACCATCTACAATAACCTCTCTCAATTTTTGCTATCTCGAAGGCGTTTTCCCGTGGTGATGAGTTTTCAGTTGAGGGAAAAGTTGCCAGATGCAAGCAGTGTAAAGTTGCAAAGTGGTGCAACTTTCATTCTCGAACTCGTATGACCCAACGGACTGTTCCAACACATCCGGATGGGTACGTTTACGCTAGGTATGGTTCTCTCTTGCACCCAGATACGTCAAATCGCTCCGAGCTGCATTGGAGCTACGTTTTTCCTTAAGAGTCCAAAGTGCTAATGTCAATGAAATGTGGGGGCAAAAATATTTAAGGTTGGATCAAGATTCTGCAAGTCCTAGCTCTTTCCCAATCAACTTGAATCAATTACATGGAAAATGAAATTCACAATGAACTTTTTACTTTTTTGTTTTTCGAAAAAGTGGCAAGCCACTGTAATTTGTTATATATAAATAGGAGATATTACAAAACCTGGTTCAAACGAGCATAGCAACAGGAAAGAATTAGGAAGAAAACCTCCTATTGTAGCTTGATTAAGCACAATGGCAGAAATTTGAACCGTATTTCAAAAAACATCACTGGATATAGATTATGCCTATACACAGTTATGACCTTTTTACATTGTTTCACATTTCAAAATTCAATTTTTACAAAATTTGCCTATTTGAGGCATTCAAGGCACAATCTTCCACAAGAGTAGTATGTTGCCGTTTTTGAGTGACAAGCACCTGTACAAACCATCAAGGTAGCAGTTAAACTACATACAATAGAAAATATGCTTAGAATAACCAATCGATATTATTATAATTTGTCACATACCTCTTTGAAAGGATTAGAGTTGCCTATTGTTATAGCAAGTCCATGAGCAATCATGCTAGGAATATCGCAAAATTCATCAAATGATAAATCTATATTGTAACAACAAAAAATATGCTTAGACTAACAAATCCATATTAATCTAAACATACTGAATGATGATGAATTGGTAATGCAAACTATAAAAGATGCTTTGAATAACCAATCTATATTAAAGTAATACATCGCATACCTCTTTGAAAGGATCAGAGTTGGCTATTGTTGTAGCAGGTCCATGATCAATCGTGCCAAGAATATCACAAAATTTGTCAAATGATATATCTATATTGTCACAACAAAAAAGAGGCTTAAGCATTGTACTTTCCATTCTTGAATATGCTATTCAAGTGTGCCTAAAGGGTCATCTCTTTGCTTAAGAGTATCCAATATTGCTTCATGATCAACATTACTAAGTGTCCATAGTTGTTTTGTCTTTGGTTTGGCATGATGCCTCAACAACTTAACATTTGTTGCTATAACAAGGTGTGAATACATGAGAATGGTTTTGTGTTTCTTGTAGTCTTCAAATGCAGGTATTCCATTCTTTCTAATCATGTATGTTCGCAACCAAGTTCCTGTAACCACAACTGAACCTGTAGGATACACGAACCCATCATCATCTTCCATCGATTGTGTTAGCTTGTGCTTTACCCGCACACGTCGAGCCAACCAATATTATGATCTCTCTTCATTCCCCTGCGGTGCAACAACTGCAAAAACATGTCCTGGATGTAGTAGATCTGAAAGCCGGTCGTAATCGAGAGAACTTTCCATTGTGTAATTTGTCATGGATATAGTTTGAGATAAAGGAGTTAGATACTATGGAACCCATGTATCCACCCACTCACTTGACTTGCATTGATCCCACTCGCACTGAATACAACTCTGACAAAAATAAGCCAACTGTCGTGTCCAAATGGTCCATGTGCTTGCATCTGAGCTTCGAAACGAATGCATCTTTGAAGAATCTTTGATTGTATGACAATCCAATCTGCCTCCCATTGTACCCTCCTCAACCAACCAAAAGAATCTGTGCACTGTTGAATCAAGTGTCCCTCCCTGTGACAATGTTAAACTACACCAATCAACAATAAAACATGCATCATTGAATTTTGCTCCTAAAATATTCAATTGCTCCTTAACTAGAGCTCTTTTTATACATGCACCTGGTCCATCATGCTCCCCTTTCCCATGCCTAGCTTCAAAAAAACTCCAAATATTAGGTACACCCCTCTCTACATGCATTCTACTCAACCAATAAAACACACGAGCATTCTTGAATTGACCTGTACAGTTATCTAACCAAATGAGATGTCGGCCCAGTGCTATATCATGCTCCTACAAGAACTCAAAAAAATTCTCGAAACAATGTTGGACATACTTGGACAAGTGAGATCTATCATCACTCATATAAAAATGATACTCTCTGATTATCTTTTGATCCTCCTTTGTACTATCAGGTGCATGTCTAAACGTTATGTGGACAAAAATAACAATCTGAATGGAATTGTATTACTGAGATTGTACCTCGTTTTGTGGTTGCAATGTGTAGTTTTCAGCAAAATCAACCATTGATATAATAGTGCCAATCAGAAAAGAGTCCCTACATATCCTGAATTGTTGATCCAACCACTTAGACCTATGACTATGCCTTGCATATTTGTAGAAAAGATTGTCCTTAAAATTTGAAATAAAATCAGCAACACTGCATTCTTTTGTAACCAACTCACATCTAGAACCTTCACCTCCACTCTGCAAAGTATATTTGACTATCTCATATCTCTTTTTCTCAACAAGATTCTTTCCAAATTCATGTTCGAAACCCTCATGAAAACATTGAACAAATTTTGACAAGCCACCACATTGTCAACACTTCGCATTTAAACAATCATTTCTATAGAAAAAGGAACCATCATCCCTAGAACATAAAAATAGATCTAGCAAGACCCTTGATGATTTCGGAAGATGCATTGCACCACACTTTTTCAACATTTCATTAGTATTCTAGCCCACAATCGAATAGTTCGTGTTGACCTCTTGCCTTCAAAATTGTTTATAATGTTATCATCAATTTCAACTAACCATTTAGGGGTCCTTGAAGGTCTTGAATTTGGAATACCTGTTTCTTCCACACAAGGTTCTTCATTTCTCGTGTAATCTGGTGAAACATAATTTACACTTGCTTCAATATTATGTTCAACATCTTCATTTCCAAAATTTTCACCTTGAACATTTTCAATATCAATTTGAACAATTTCATTCCCAATTTCAATATCATGTTCAACATCTTCAATTCCAACATTTTCATTATCAATTTCAATATTTTCATTCCCAATTTCAATATCATGTTCAACATCTTCAATTCCAACATTTTCATTATCAATTTCAAAATTTTCATTCCCAATTTCAATATCATGTTCAACATCTTCAATTCCAACATTTTCACCTTGAAAATTTTCAATATCAATTTGAACATTTTCATTCCCAATATCATGTTCTACATTTTCACCTTGAACATATTCAATTTCCTCTTCACTTGAAAGACCATAGGGCTCAGGTTCACCAATATTTAACATACCTTATCTTTTCTTTCTATGACCTTCTCTATCTCTTTGTCTATATCCTTCAATTTTTTCTTTTGTCAGCTTTCTCTTACGCTTTTGCTTCTGACGACTGCTGCTTCCCATTATACCAAATAAAAGATGCTAAAAAATCATTATGTATGACAAATTTGAGTACAAGAATCTTCAAAAAGTTTATCTTTGTTTCTTCCTATCTAAAACCGCGCATTTGTCACCTGCAAAGTGCTGCAAACAGAATGCAGGGTCCGTTGGAATGTACAAAAACAGTCCACATAGGGTTTTTCTATGGCCCACAAATTGGATATCCGATTATCCGATTTGTAAAACATGTTCTGCAACGGTAAGATTTCACCTCTGCACGATGGAGTTTCACAAATCGGATACCCAATTTGTACACACATAGACCAAAGGGAGAGGGAGAGGGAGAGTGGGAGGGAGATAGGGATAGGGATAGGGATAGGGAGAGTGGGAGAGTGGGAGGGAGATAGGGATAGGGATAGGGATAGGGAGAGGGAGAAAGGGAGAGGGAGATAGGGAGAGGGAGAGGGAGAGGGAGAGG
>CM021104.1:477392083-477474630 GCA_007115665.2 Sequoiadendron giganteum
AGGAGAGGGAGTGAGAATGAGAGGGGAGTGAGAGAGAGAGAGAGAGGAGTGATTGAGTGAGAGACTTGAGAGAGATAGAGGTGGAGAGAGCGAGAGGGAAAGAGATAATATTTAAATATTTTATAAATTGGTAATATATATATATTTAAATATTTATGGATTAACTAAAATATTAAAATATTTATAGATTAACTAACATATTGAAATAATATTTAAATATTATACATTTAATAATATATCATATATTAAATACATAATTGTATAATAAATATATATTACATTATAAACTTTATTGGATATTATATATATTAAATTATGAACTTAATTGCATTTTTAAATAATATATTAAAGATTTTATAAATTGTTTTATAACTGATCTAAAAGATATCATATATCGAATTCAAATCCGATATCGGATTTAAATCGGATATCCGATTTGAATCCAATATCTGATATTCTGACACAAAATTTAATGCCTTGGTATTAGGCTCGGTATTAGGCTTGGGATTTGGTTCGGACCTGCCAATCCTAAAAGTCAACACGTAAAACGTGTTTAACAACTTACCTTGTTTTTCCAGACTTCGCCCATGTGGCTGATGACTTTTATTTTACCTAAAATTGATAAAATGAAAAGGGTTTGTAAAGGAGCTTCTCAGCTTTCTACTAATATAAATTATATTTTCTTTAGAATCTAATAAATAATAATTATTTATTTTTTATTAGAATTACGACTAAAGTCTTGATTGATAGTCTGATAGAAAAACATCTATAGCTTTCAAACGGTATCACATTTTTTGAATCCAAAACATGCGTCACATTCTATGCTTCACATACTATAGGATTAAAAAAAAAAAATGAATTCCATTAAGTTTTGACCAAATTAAGGTGGTTAGACATACGAGTTTTTATATTTTTAAAAAGTTGTAATAAAAAATTCATAATTAATTATTTTTTTGAAAAAAAATTACAAAAAAATATGCATCACATCCGGACATGAGTCCTCTACTTATATCTAAAATTTTATAAAAAAATATTATGATTTTATTATGGTTAGGGTGGTCAGACAGACACCTACTTTTTATTTTTTCCCTGAAATTTTAGTACTACTGCATTGAAATTTCAAATTTTCACCAAATAGATTTTTTTTTTACAAAAATTAACCTAGTAGTTTAGAAACTACATTCAATTTACCATAGATTCTATTCTTACATATTTTTGAAATAATATAGATAACTTATTCAAATTTTTATGTCAAGTTGCCCAACTCTGATTTTTTGAATTTTCTTTGCCACTTAAGGACCTATTTTTTCCATGATGATCCAGCACATACCCACCCATCCATGGGGAAAAGTTACACTTTGGTGTGGGATTTACCGTACCATTGTTTGAATTTTCATGTGTGTTACCTGATTGAGGGCCAAACCATGTGTGGTTGAAACTTATGTATAATAGTAACCAAAAGTAGTTCATTTTCTTTTGGTTCTCTAGACCCTCAATTCGTGAAGGGATAGTAGCAACCACAAGTTCCTTAGGTGGAGTGTGTAGTGTACGCATATTGTGGCGCAGAGCATTTCAGCTCAACCAATCCCGAGGAAATGTACCCACTACTTTCCCTTATGATGGATCAGGATACTTGATCCATAAGTGTTAACCTAATCCCCACAATTTTGAGCACAACAACATTGGTATGTTAGTCATGCCTAGACATTCGTAAAGGCGTGGATATGGCATTGTTGAGTTAACCTCGTCTGTATGAGAGGTGAAGCTCAATAGCCCCATAGTGATTTGATCGTATTGTATTATATATTAAGTGTATCTACACATGCTCTGATATGATGTGATAGGTACAATGCCATACCACACTCATGTTCCGATATAGTGTTGGTGATGATGCTTTGATATACTGTATTTTCTCATATTTCGATATGATGCAGTATGATACCACACCCCACCTATGTTCTGACATAGTGAAGGTGATGATGTCGTGTTACATGATGCCAAGTGCCTAGACACATGAAGGCACATTATGATATTGTCTTTGTTATCCTACTTGTGTGATGAGCGTTATGGGGCCTTAGACACTTGTAGAGAGATCGTCATGGTTGCCTTGATCAGGTTGGTCGAGTAGCATATGAGTAGATCCTATCCATGTATACCTCTGACTTCAACGAGTTCCTGCGTGTGTCTTCTCCATGAGGTATCGCAATGTGGGATGTGTTATGTGCGTGCCTACCTCCGCGGACCCACAAACACATTGCCATGTGGCATACGACCAGTACGTGTCTTTTTTCGGCTGGCGTATGACCAGGTAGAGTGACGACATTTTGATAAGTCATGGATACACTCTGAGTCATGTGGATGGTGTACTCATTCCACATCACATGAGGGCTATTATCATTCTAGCCGGACGTTGTTTCCTCTTTCCTCTTTTGGTGGCTAGTATTTAGTCACATAGTGTTGTACAGTGCAATTTAAAGATTGTGAATTTTTTTTGGTTATTGATGATTTTTTAGTTGATTGTGAGGGCCAACACTTTGTTTATACTTGATTGTGAAGGTTTATCCACAACTTGTGATGTTATTTTCTCATAACCCTAGAGGTTATGTATTTGAATTAGTGTTGAAATTATGCGAATTTATTGCCTTATTGTTGAAATTGAACTTTAATTTGTTATTCTTTATGAACTTGGTGGCTAAGCTAGTTATCCTTGTTGTTTTCAATGTTGGCTATGTGTCATATTGTGATTCCTCTCCAAGGATGTATGAGATGGACTTGGTGAGAATATATGAGGAAGTAGATGCAGGAAACGTAGAGGATGGGGGTATGTGAGGCTATGATGCAACTAGAACTTGTTGATGGTGTTTTTATGCACTTCACAACACAGGTAATACGTAGGTGCATTACCTCTCTTGAAAGACAATTTTCCACAATCAAATTGCAGAACACTTATCCCAAGGTCTCTCAGATGTTAGGTCATGACGATGCTTGGAATATATCAGTTGTTTGATGTGATTTTGTTGGAATCACAAGGTGGTCTTATGTGGTTTAAAGCTATGGGATAATTGGGTCAATGAGTGGAGTTTTTTGAATATGAAATTACTACACTTCGCTGTAAGCTCAGACAACAGTCTTGAACTCCATTGTTTCGTCAGATTTGGCTTTACAATGTGCAATGAACCTTAGCACAAGTTGTTTCTAAGAAAAAAAGAAAAAGGGCGAGGAAGAAGGATGGTTCCTAGACTTGCAACTACCGATGAATAGTGATCATGGAGGTTTCTGATGTGGATAGTTTCCTTAAATAAAATTTCACTTAATCTAAATTCTCACAATGTCATGAAATCTATGCTATCTTCTAAGGACTGCAAATATTCATCATTCATTCGCCATGTAAATGTGAACAAAGAAAAAGTTTAATGAGCAACTATGAAATTATAGTCCAGGCTAACTTTACACAATCATTTACCAGTAGCAAATGACCAAAAGTATGGACAAGGAGAGCATACACACAACAAAAATATTCAAAACCAAAGACAACATACTAAATCCACTACAGCTAACTAAAGGAAACTAGAACAACAAAGTAATTTGAAGTAAAGTTTTAACTAAGGGGAGAAGAATCATGAAACATGTAGAGAAACCTAGAAATACACCAGGAAATGGCTATATTTTCTATTATAATTTTTGCAGCATGCCTTTACAACAACTCGACTCTCTAAAATGAGAGGAGGAGAGCCTTGTTTATAGTTTTGAAAAAGAAAAATGAGTGGCCAAGATTTGATTCTATTGTGTGGCCAGGATTCACTTTACACTAGGGTTTCACCTACCTCGAAATATACTTTATTTATAAAACATTTCTTGTCTTTTCCCTATTTCGTCATCTAGTGACAACACTGTAGCAATTTCATCCTTATGTTGTTTGCCCTTTGTTGTAGCTATTCTTTGAGGAATTCTTCATCGATGACTGGGTTGCCTTCGCGTTTCTTCAACGCTGCATACTCCATAAAGCTCAAGATTAGTGGCTGGAATTTGTCCAGCTCCATGATGTCAGACCACAAAATCTGATAGCTCCATTCCTGGGAGTTGTTGATGAGATTCTTCCATTCATCATCATACTTGGCAGCATTATCCCTGAAAAGTTTTGACTGTGCGAAGGCTCGGGCAGCAAAACTCATAAAGTCTGTGGTAACCTCAGCTGACATCCCATCTTCCATGTTCTTTAAGAAGTGGGTCTTTATGCTTTCTGGATTGATTTCAATAGCGGGTAGCTCATACCCCGTCATGAACTTGAGGTACCGAGAGCACTCTTCCTTGGTCTCCATGGCCCACTCGATATCCCGAACTACCTGTTCCAGGATCTACTCCAACTTTCCTTTTTGATAGTCAAAGTCCCACTTCCATACATCAACTAACTAGTGGTCATCATCCTTGAGGGCAAGTTTTCTCTCCCAAACCTCACTTGGCAATGCGATTATAGCCTCAAATTTCGGGTAGGCTGCTCTGTACTTTCTTAGGAACTCCTCGCAGACCTGCCTCATACCCTCAAGGGTTCTCTATACTTCTAAGAACTTATTTGCTATCTGGACAGCCAAGTTGATACCTGTGTTTCCCATGTCTAAGACTTGCCGGAACCATTTTTTCATAGTCTTATCCAATTTCCTTCTCTTCTCTAATTTATTGATCTGTTCTTGAGATAGCAACTAAGGCGAGGTTGATGATGTAGTGGGATGCTCATCTGGGGATGACCATTGCTGAATATAGGCCGTTAGATCGACCACTTGTGCTTTGAGTTCTTCCTTAGAAACCTTATCCTGTTGGATAAGATGCACCACCGTGGCGACTGATTCCTGGAGGTGATCGACCTTTTGCTCCCTTGTGGCCACTCCCAAGTCGATGGTGGAGACATTATAAGTTATTCCTTGTTCTCCAACCACCAGTGTCGCTATTTGTACTGTCCTAGATCCGGAGGCATCCATGGTCACCTTCGATCTGATCTTTGGCTTTTTCTCTTTCTTGGTGCTTATTTGCGCTCTGGCCAGTATGGCTTCTAGCCTTTCCTTAGGATCTTTTAGGGTGGGAGTATTTTGCTTCAATTGCCTCTCCAGCCAATCAGGTACTTGGGTCTCTTTCCTGGGTGCTTCACTTTAATTCCTATTGTCCCCCTTCTCAAGCTCAATGGCTTTGACAACAAGAGCCCTCTTCTCAGTCCCTGCATCTTCTTTCTCCTCATCGGAGTCCTGTTCGAGTGTTACACACTTAGTGGGAGACTTGGTGTGCAGTTGCTCGTTGGAGGGATCCTCCCTTTCAGCACCCTTTTCTTCTTCATTCTGGAGGTGTTCATGTTCCTCAGGCTTCTCCTCTTGCTCATCTTCATGGAGGGATGCCTCCTCATCGTGTTCTAGGGTTTGGATATGCCACTCAGTTGGAGACCTGCTGCCTTCAGTCTCTGGAGCAAGAATTTCCTCTTCACGTGCAAGCCGATCCTTGACCTCCTTATCTTCAATCTCCTTAAGTTGCTTGCCCCACTCTGTATTGAGTTCGGGGTCATTTGTTTCCCTGATTAGTTCAGCGTCTAGCTCCTCTCTACTCTCATTAGAGGACTCATAGGCCACCTCATCTATCTCCCGGCATTTGAACAGTGGATGCTCATGGTAATGAAATTCTTCATCTTCTGGCCTCTTTGCAGCCTCTAGCTATCGTCGCTCAAGTTCATCAGATATCTGCATTGTTGCCTCCATTCTTGGTGGTTCAGAAGGCGGAGGGAGAGCTGGAGCGTGTGGCATAGCCTGAGCTATTGTAGCTTGCACCACCAAATTAGTAAGCATCCCCGAAAGCTCAGATGGCACGTTTTGCATGTACTTCACAAAGGATTCTGGGAGACTAAGGGCAAGCATCATAGCAGCGGAGATGAAGGGAAGGGAAGGGGACATAGAGGAAGAGGAGACCGATGAGGTCATGGCAGAGGATGTATCCACAAGAATAATTTGCATGATTGGAGAGGTGGTAGCAAGGTGGACAGAGATGTCCACGATAGGTGGGGAAGAAGCAGAAATGGCAAGCAAAGCAAGCGGGACTGTGGCAGCTGCAGCAGCAATTGCAGCAGATGGAGACCTTAGCAGGTTAGATCCTTCTCTTCCTTGCCCGAGGAGCAGACCTCTGGGTATCACAATTGTCTCTGCAAACCCAGTTTATTTTTCTTTGTTTCTTTGGCAGCTCGCCCTTTGATGCCTTTCG
This sequence comes from Sequoiadendron giganteum, assembly GCA_007115665.2. NCBI lineage: Eukaryota > Viridiplantae > Streptophyta > Pinopsida > Cupressales > Cupressaceae > Sequoiadendron > Sequoiadendron giganteum. Next base: position 477,398,315 of record CM021104.1, read on the forward strand.
AGCATAAACCTTTGGTTTGGGCAACTACTCACTGGATTCTTTTCTCTTCTTGGTTTTGACCGATGGTGGGGTTTTGGATAATTCCCTAGTTGTAGCGTCTGCCAATCCACCATCGGAGCCACTTGGTTCACTTTCCAATCCCTTAAACGTTAAGGCGACTCCTTACTATTTCAATCGGGCCACTTGTTGGTCGATCCATACCCTCATCCGGACGTCAACGTGTTTATTGAGTATGTCGATGTCGTCAAGCTCTTGCTCATTCCAATCGATCACAGGCAGAGGCAAATTGGCGACGACATCATATCCTGGATCGATCACCGTGTCCTCATCCAATTCAAGCTGGTCGAGAACCAGGCACAAATTTATTCTCCACACGTAAAGAGCAGTCATGCACATGTAGTGCCACAGCTGTACTTCAAGATCATCTTTACAATTGGCTTAGAAATCTTCGACATTGTGGAGGTGGGCATACTCCCATCCTAGTGCCTTTCTGATATGTCTGTATGGGTCCATTCGAGGTCGAGCTGTATATTGCTGGAAGTGGTATTCAGCTAATTCCCTTTCTCAGTACCCCGCATATTGAGAGGTATAAATCTTGTACATCCCTTGGCCGAGCCCAATGGGGTAAGGTGTACCTACCAGATGCTTTCTGCTCAATATATTATGGATGTGCCGTAGTTGCCAAGTCAGCTCTAATAGTATGATCCAGTCGTTGGGGTACCGGGGTAGCTTGTTTGGTCTTTCTATGAATCCTTGGGCACAGATGTATGTGAACCTTGGAAATTGTATGTATAGGAAGGCGTATTGCTTGAGGAGGGATCTCGCACTATGTGAAACTCTTCTCTGAAAGTTTCCTCCTAGAGATCGAATGATGTGGGCGATGAATGCATCATTCACCCTACAATAATCCTTTTTGAAGTTTCGGTACTGCAGTTGAGGGTATTTATCATAAGGCTTGAGATCTACCCCTGATGCTTCACTGGGTACCGTAGTTAATCCATGCTAGTGTCGTCGATCTGTGAGGGAATATACTAGGTAGGATGTCATGTAGAACTTGGAAGTCTTTTTCACGGTTGTAAACTGTTCATGGAAGCAGTCACTGATTATCTCCCCCCAATAGAAGGCAGTGTCATCATTGCAGAGATTTGCTCCACAAAATAGAACATCCATTCCTGGAAGAAGGTCGCAGTAGGAAGACCCATCACTCGGCTTAGTAAGCTCACGAGGTCATCGTAATCCTTGAAGAAATCATTGCAAAAAAGCTCCTAAGGGAGCTTGCTGGCACTACCCCGCTTGTCCTTCAACCAATACTGATTGATTAGCTTCTTACATTTTAGCGGATCCTGCTCCCATAATTCCTTGCATTCTTCCATGGTGGGGGTCTGCATGCTCTTAAAGGAAAGAATGTGGAAAGTAGTCATTATACCCGATGGGGACATATCCGCAAGGATATTCCCATCCTGGCCCACTATAGTTCGGTTCTTAGGTTGGTATGCCTCCACGCACACCATTACCAATTTTGGGTCCACCAAGGCCGATGGGAAGCCTGCAGCTTTGGCAATTCCACTGCTCCTTATCAACTTTGCATTTTTTGTCTTGGGGTTCACCTTGACTCTTTGTGTAATTCATCAACATTGACTTGACTGATATTGGTATCTGTGACATCTCTCCACAGAGTGGTGATTCTAGATTGTAAGGGAAACCACTTGAAACTTGTACTTCATTTGATCCTTATCCTCCTTGCCTCGGGGTGCCTTTTCTATTCCTTTCCCCTTCTCCTTAGAGGCACCAAAAGTTTCTTTGCCGGATTCCATAAATCGTGCACAAAAGACATGAATCAATAATATTAAATATGAAAAAATGGCCTCGGACAAGTCCCTGCACATCAAGATTATCTCCGCAATCATTATTCATATTAGATAAACACATAACATTTGATAAAACATCCTTTAGAAAGCAAAGCAGGCAACCTGAGTTCCCAGTGCCGGAGTTCCCTTGGTAGAATGTTGTTTGGAAGGGAAAATTAGGTATGGAACTCCCAAAGGTGTTTCTCGATGTTGGTTTCACTCAATTAAGGGTTGGCGTGAAGGAAGACCTAATTTTAGCAAGTGGGTCCTAATCCATTTTGGATTTGGAGGTTATTTGATCCTTCATTTAAGAGTTCGGGCATTAGCTACAAGATGGCCGCTGAAAGCGGTGTAGGGGAGATGGAACTCTGGGTGCTGGAATCCGGAGCTTGGACCGCCATCATCGGGAAGCGGTTACGGGTCAGCCATCTAGGACGACGAAATGTAAGAGGCAACCTAGGAGGGGAATTCCGGAAGACAATCCCTATAGGAAATTTTAGGAGTTAGGGAAAACCAGGTGGCGAACAACGGGTCGGGACCGAGAGGTCGGAAAGACGCTTCGAACTCGCTGTGTAAAATGGCGCCAGTGGAATGGAATTCCGGAAGAGGAATTCTAGGGATCTGGGTCCGAATATACCTTGGGCACTTGGTTCTTCGTTTGGATTTTGCACAAGGCGAAAGGGGTACCGAGGTCCGGTACTCGGAAAGACATCCCGGGACGGTCGTTTGGAAGGTTAAAAGCGACACAAAATTCTGAGGATGAAATTTCGGAGGTCGGGGTCCGGGCACACTTTAGATTTTAGTTTCTCCCTTGGAAATTTGAATTGGAACTTTATGCGGTCAGGGTCCGAGGTCTAGAAGGACGCTCAAGATAGGTCGTTAGGATGACGAAGTTAGCACAGAATTCCGTGATGGAACTCCGAGGGTCGGATCTCGGGGATAGTTCGTTTCTTTGCCGATTTTCAAATTTTCCAAGTCTTGACACGGATTTCGTGTGGCCGAGGTCTCAGGGTCAGAAAGATGCTCAAGATAGGCCATGTAAAATGGCAAGGGTGCAACGGAAACCCGCGAGGGGAAATTCGGAGGCCTGGATCTAGGAGGAGCTTGGTCGCATGAATTTTTAAGTTTTAAGTTTGAGTTTTGCGCGGACGGCCGCGGGAAGGTCCAAGCCCGGGAGATGCCAGCAACTGCTCCAAAGAATAGCAACAGCAAGGTTAAGCTCCAGCGTTGAATTTTGAGGATTTCAAGTGATTTCTCGGGATTTTAAAAGATGGGTTTTTATGGGAGGGTACTTATCTACCAGATTTTAACCCTAGATCACATTTTTACATCGTTTTAACCTCGAAATTTGATGAAAAGAAGATGGTGAGGCGCGTGGACGGTGGACGTACCTCAAGATCTCAAAGAAGCTAGTGTTGACTGCGCGGGAAAAGGGTTGGACAAGAGCTCGGGCATGGGGGCGGAGAATGCCGGATGCGGGGAGCTCTGCAAATTTCTCTATCATTTGGTCGTGTGAAAATGATAGCTAGAAAATTTGATTTTATATCCAAAACTGTCATTAATACCTTAAATTAATGCTTTGTACGGTGGTCCGGGAGGTTGGTGAATTCAAATCTCACAGGCGGCGGTGGGGAACCCGAAGTCCGGTGGCCGGAAAGACGTCCAGCTGCGGCTGTGAAGAACGACGAAGTTAAAGTGAAATCTCGGACATGAAAATTCGAGATCCAGGGTTGAGAGTTTAGAAAGACACTAGGCACCAGATGCTAGCAACAACAAACCTAGAATGGAAATCCGGAAAAGGAAACCCGAGGGTCCGGATTTTCGGAAGGGGCCACAAACGTGCGAAGGGCATTCTGACAAGGGAAACCCGAACTGACCTTAGATTTAGCATTTTTAAAGGGGTCGAGTTTGGTCAAATTTAGTATGTGACTTTGAAGGGTGAGTTGACCTATTAGGGCACAAAAATGGACACGTAAAATGAGGCAAAGTCAAAAGGACCCGACAATCAAAAAGAGGGAAGAGAGGATCCCCATTCCAAATGGGGCGTGTGTGCAATAGGCACAACAAATGGCGACTCCGCTGGGAGAGTGCTCCTAGTGTTCTAGAGATAAATATTCATTCCGAACCCATGATCTCTGGTTTTGCAGACCAAAGCTGAACTAAGAACAGTTTAAGGAAGGGAAGATTGAATCAAACTATAACATTGTCATGGAGGTGTGTGCATGGTGAGTTCATTTCCTTTCCTCGGAGAGAGCACGAGCAACTACGGGTTGGGAGAGATAAGCTACGTAGTTCGCCTGACCCCAAAAGTAACTTGGACATTGCTCCGCTGCCAGTCGGGTGTCCATAGCCCCGATGGAGTTGTCACTGTGACCCCACAAACATAGCTCTACTGCCAGCCAGACGTTCATAGCCCCGGTAGAGATATTCGCACCCCCATACGGTTGTTATTTTCACTTTATTTATTCCTCTTATTTGATATTTCTTTTCAACACTTTCTCTTTTCTTTCTGTTCAACCGCGGAAGCAATGAAGCTCACAATGGGCTTTGGAATGGTAGTTTTCACTGGAGTAGACTTTAGATTTTTCACTTATCCCTTCTTCCCAGTAGTCACCATACCATTCTCCAGAAACATTATAATGTGTTTTTGTGTGTTCCATGATAAAATGTAGGGGATTCAAGCGGATAGCCACCCCAAGTTAGTTTAGAGTTCGAAAGTCTAAAACCGACGCTTAGGGGCTTTCAGAGGTTAGCAATAGGGAATGAAGCCTTATCTAGAGAACAAAAAAAGAGCGGGCAGCAGGGCCAACCGTTCGTCGGGCCAAGCACGGCCACCATAGCAGAACATGAAGGCTCTTCCAAGATCAAGACAAAAATCCGGGACAATGAGCAAAACCGAAGGACAAAGCGGGAAACCTATTCTAACCTATGTATAGGTATTTACACAAACAGCTCCCAAAGAGCTTAAGGCTTGGAAGTAATGCTTAAGGTGCTGCTCGTTGACAGGCAACAGGACTCTTCACTAGTGAGAGGACCTTTAGGTGGAAGGCATTATCTCCAAAGATTTTTGCAATCTGAAAGGGGTGAAGCCAAAGCTTGTCGAATTTGTTATGTCCCCCTTTCTTTTCATGGGGCTTGTCCTAGTAAAGGACTAGATCAGAAATGCAGAAGGCTTTAACTTTGGCTCGGCGGTCGAACCATCTTTTGACTACGCCTTGATGTTTGGCAAAATTTTCTATTGCACGGTCTCGTACTTCTTCAAGGTCTAGTAGCTCAGCGAGGTGAGATTCTCTGCGGTCTCCTCCTTCATAAAAGTAGTTGACAAACTGGAGGGTAGGGATTTTCAAATGTATGGGAAAGACGAGCTCTAAGCCATAGAATAGATGGTATGGGGAATCTCTGAGGGCAGCCTTGTGACGGGTACGATCTACCCACAGGGCGAAATGGAGTTGGGTATGCCAATCCTTGGGATTCCTATCTAGCAGCTTCTTGATCACCGTGATCAAGTTCTTGTTGGTGGACTCAGCAAGGCCATTGCATTGAGGGTAATAATTAGACAAAAATTTGAGGGTGATGCCATAGTCAAAGGCCCAACTCATGAATTTTAGTGAAGCAAATGTAGGGCTGTTATTGCATACTAGAGCATATGGGCAACCGAAACGATTTAGAATGAAACTTTCTAAAAAATTGGTTATGGCTTCAATTGTACATTGCCTACAAGTTATTGCTTATGTCCATCTAGTGCAGTAATTAGAAGTGGTTAGAATGTACCTGTATCCAGCAGATGATGGAGGGCTTACCGAACCAATGAAGTCAAGACCCCATTGTGTGAAAGGTCTTACCTCCAGAATAGGATGCAATGGGACATGAACATTCCTTTCTCTGGTATACGTGGGAGGTATGAATGTGACTATGAGCATCGTTGAAAATGGTGGGCCAATAGTACCCAACTCTCAATATTTGGTGTGCAGTTAATAGACCTGAACCATGACCAGTCCCGATCTTGTCATGAAATTCCTTAAGAACACGATCAACTTCCTCCTTACCCAGACATCTCAAATAGATACCTTCATGATTATTTTTGTACAATATGGTGTCCTGTAGCACATAGCTGCTACTTTTCAGTCTGAGGGCTTGCCTTTGGACCCCCTGCAGATGAGGTGGACATTTATGATTCAACAGGTAGTACACTATGTCGTCGTACCACTCCCCTGGGGAGACATCCTCCAATTGGTACTATTGTACCGTGAGTTCTAGCCCAACATCAATGACTACCTCTGCCATAGTTCGGGCGAGTGCCTATCCTCTTACCAACTTCATCGACTGGATTTCCATGTCATACTCTTGTAGCAATGTGATCCATTTTGCCCTTCGTTCCCCTAACTTGTTCTACATAAGTAATGTTTTTACTGCGGGGTTGGGAACTATAGCAAACACCTTGTTGCGTAAGATATAATGCTGGAAATTCTTGACTCTCTTAACAAGGGCATAAGCTTATTTTTCAACGTTATGATAATGTAGTTCGGCATCCTTCAGGGGGGTGCTCATGAAGGTGATTGGATGTTCGCTCCCCTCGTCATCCTTTTGTGTCAAGATGCTGGCACAGGAATAATCTGAAGCAAAGGAGTAAATGTAGAAGGGCTTCAGGTAATTGGGGCTGACCAGCACAGGGGCGTCGACGATGCTTTCTTGATTTCCCCGAAAGCCTGTTTTGCTTTGGGAGTCCACTCGACCTTGGCGTCCTGTTTTAGCATGGCATTGAGTGGTTTGACTATTTCCGTGAAGCCAGTGATGAATTTGGGAACAAATTTAGTCTTTCTGAAAAAAGATTTTAATTCCTTCTTGCTACCTGGCAGCTAGATTTTCATAATGGATTGGATACGTTCAGGGTCAATAGAGATTCCCCGCTCTGACAAGACATGTCCGAGGAGCTTCCCCTCAGTGACTCCAAAGATGCACTTCCTTGGGTTAAGGGAAACTCCGAATGCGCTACACCTTTCAAAGACCTTGCATAAGTCAGCGACGTGATTACCCCTCTGTTTTGAAAATACTATTAAATCATCCATGTAGATGATTATGCACTTTCCTATCAGATCCTTGAATGCAATATCGATGGTGTGCTGGAAAGTGGCACCAACGTAGATTAGTTCGAAAGGCATTCTTCTATACGCGAAAGTTCTCCACTTGGTGGTGAATGCTGTCTTGTGTCGATCTTCGTACTGCACCATAACCTAGTTATACCCCGAATATCCATCCAGGAAGGACATCATCTGGGAACCGTTTACTACTTGCAACACCTCATCCAATGAGGCTACCAGATAGTTGTCTTTTTCTGAGGCCCGATTCAGATTGTGGAAATCCATGCACAATCTGATTTCCTTGTTTTTCTTTCTGACAGGTACAAATTCGCTACCCATGTGGAGTGTCTAACCGGAAAAATGATCTTGGATGACAACAAATTTTGTACTTCCTTATATATTATTGGTTCCAACAAAGCGTTGACAAGGTGTTGGCACTGCCAAAACGGCTTTGCATCTGGTCTGAGAGGGATAGTGTGTGTGATAATCGACGTGTCATATGTCTTGAGATCGTCATAGCTCCAGGTGATGACATCGTGATACTTCTGTAGCACTTCCATAATCCCCTTTCTTTCTTCATGGGTGCACACTTTACCTATGAACACGTTCTTGGCATTTCCAGCCATCCCTAGATTGTAAGTATCACATTGGCCACTGAGGGTATCTTTCTTAGCTTGTTGGTCCTAGTCTCTGATCTGATCAAGGTCAAAGATCCACTCCAATTGAACCATTCCCTTGGGGATGGTGTTGGTCGTTAGGTTGATAATCCCCTCAATATCCAGGTCTGCCTCTTGGGGTTCGACGTCGTCGATTATCTGTGTAGAAAACACATCCAAACTGGTGATGAAATCTAGGATATGTTTGTCATCATTGAATACTTGGAAATTAGCCACATTATCCGATACTGACAGGACAGAGGTGAGTTCCATCGTGAATCTTCTGAGGCCCGATAGGGACAACGACTGCAATGTGTTTGCTGCCTGCGCCAGGGCATTGGTAGTATGATTCCAAGTGCACAAAATCAATTGAATGTTGAATGCATCTAGCCCTTCCAACAAATCCCATACACGGTGCTGGTAGTTAGTGAGTCTTCGATCATAGAAGGAATACAACTTCCTGATTTGTTTTACAACTAACTTTGAATCTCCATAGACTTGAAGCATTTTGGAACCTTTCCTTAATGCCATTAAGATGCCCAAGACCAAGGCTTCATACTCCGCTACATTATTGGTACAATAAAATTGAAGCCTATGAGAAGCAAAGTATGACTTACCTTTGGGACTGATCAATTCGAAACCTACCCTAGCTCCGTGCTTGGATTTAGATCCGTCAAAGAACAATGTCTAGAATCCAGGAGAATCCTTGAATGTAGAATAGGCAGCTCAGACTCTTGCCTTCAATGGAGCCTTCATTTCAGTAACTGCTTTAGGAGGTGCGAGGATGGAACATGTTTGTTTGGGTAGTGCAAATCCTATTTTCTCCATTGGAGTAGCCTGTTTTCTAACATGTTTGATTGCTTCTTGACACAGGCAATAGTCAAATTATGAGCGAGCAACATTGTGTACCCGACACCAATTAGGAAGCAAGAGCTCCTGGAAGTCCATTCGAGTTCCCAGGCTAAGCTGGTCCTGAACACATTTTCCCATGAAGTCCTGAAAATTATCGAGAAATCCCCGAGTGTCATTCTCTCCTAGTTCTTCATCATCGGACTCGATCAACACTTCAGTGCTCTGAGAAACATTGGCCAAATTAGCAAGCGGGCTGCATAGTACGAGGAAGACCTCACTCATTCCTTGGTCTTCAGGGTATTCATGTTAGTTCTGATACGATACTGGAGAATAATTTCAAAAACCTGTTTCGGCATACAACACCTCGTTCGTGTTGTTATACTTAGTGATCATAAATCTCATTCGTGGCTCCCGATCGATCCTGATCTGATTTGGCATTCCTTTCCATGGCAGGCACATATGTGAGTAATCAGTCGTTGCGTATACGTTCAATGCCCTCATGAAATCCCTTCCTAGGATTATACTATACGTATCTGGGATATCTGCCACCTGTATGTCAATGGTCTGTTGGATCCAGGGATTAGCAGTGACTTGCATAGGTATTCTATTAATTTCCCCCACTATGCTGATTTTAGTTTTGTCAAGTTGTGTTACTTTTCACCAAGAGGGAGTTGGCGTTATTCCGAGTGCTTTGCATACGCTCAGGGGCATAACATTGGCCGAGGCTCCCGAATCAAGCAAGCAATTGTGGAGGTTCTTCCCGAACATGCAGATGGTGGTCAGAAAGGGAGGAGTTTTGAATTTCACTTGAAACAATCCTCTGGAAATGTCCACCTGAGCGACTTGGCCCTTATCTTTCTTGCTGCCCTTGCTTTGGGTTTGTGCCTGATTGGCCACCCTGTCGGGCTGCTTATTTACTTGCTGACCTGCTGGTGGGTCAGCCTTGCCATTGAAAATCTGCCTGATGATCGACTCATCTTGCTGATCACCAAAAGAAACCTTCTTTACTAGAGCTTCCTAAGTTGAACCCTGTGGTGGAGTCCCATTTATCATTCTGAAAAAGGTGTTCCTAACGGCGGGTACTTTTAGAAATTCAAATGCCGACACGCTCAACTTTACCTTTTTAAACTCTTCAGCAATATACTCCCCCTTTGCTCAATTTCTTGATCACAAGACACATTTTGGGAAGAGGTGGCGGCTTGGCTTTGGCTATTGCTTTGCTATTTATTTCTGCTGAGGTATCGCGTGGGTGTATGGGGAAAACCGAGGTTGTTATTTGCATTCGGATCGAGAGGGGTGCTAAAATTGTTCGACGGAGTGGACGTCGTAAAAGGACCTCCAGCGTGACCACCAGCTTGTCTATTGTTGAGGTTGTAAGGGGTAGTCCATTGGTGAAACATTTGGACTTCATCCTCCCTAGGCTCTTCTTCATCATCTTTGGGACCATTATCTACTGAATCAAAAAACTAAGCTAAAGGACTTTCAAAACTTACCTCCTTCACCGTATCATTGTTGTTCGAATCAACACTCTCCAGTTCAGGTGTATTACATTCCGCCCTTGGGAAGGGAGCCTGGTTTAGCACCAACACCAAGGAATTGTATGGATCAGATGAGACAATGTCTCTGCATCCTGAATTATCGACTGCATTCTGAACTTCCACCTGGAAAATCTTGGGGGTAGTTTGGAATTCTAGACAATCCAATTCGGAATGGCAACTCATTTTGTGAATGTGACACCAACCAGATAAAACAGCCTCTGCCAAGTAAACTCTGCTTGCTGAGTTTTCATTGTTGTTGCTTTTGGGCTGATCAAGAGGCGTGGGAACACTGGCGTTGTTGGGGAATGTATTCCATGTCCAATTTTTCCTTTGGAAGGGCCTTCTGTTGAAGTTCTGACCTGAGTTCTGATTTCTATCATAATTTTGCCCTGATGACGTGCTAGCATCCTGATTGTCCCAATTTTCACGTTGATCCCAGTTTTCCCTATTAAGGTTGGCCTGGATACTCTTTTGCGATGCCTGTAGCTGGTTGTTTTGATTCCTTAGGTGTGTCATTTCGGTTGACATCTTCTTGATCATTTATGTGAGCTCATCGATTCTATCTTTTTCAACATTGTTTGGTTGCGAAGCGACATTCTGAAGGAACACGGGTTGTGCCACCGGCTGATTCTGATGAGTGGGTGAGAATTCTGCTGCCTGAAGGTACCCAGGCACCTGAGATTATTGAGGATGCAACTGTTGTTGCTGGGGCAGCAGGTAGTGAGGTACTGAATATGCCTGGTTTATCGGTTGCCCAGGATGCAGAACCAGAGGTAGCTGTGGCACTAGATTCAGCAAGGGTGTCTAATGCTGCAAGGCTTGTGTGAGTCCCTAAATCTGCGTTGGATGCGCGGTTTGCCCAAGAGAAGGCAATGGATTGAATATGTTTTGCCCCAAATCTGTGCTGGTGATAATGGCTTTAGCGTATGCATCAACCAACCTAGCTAGTGGTGGTCTCATTCTTTTCACCAAGGCTGAAGTGAGATTGTCCAAGGCTACATAGTAAACAGGCAGGACAACAACATTGTTGAAAACGTACGGAGCTTACAGCCGAGTATACGCTTTGTGGAAGCGATCATTGAACGGGCTTATTAGTTCATTGATTTCCCTTTGAACCGACATGAAGTGTCGATACGAATTTGCGGGGCTGACCGGGGTCTTGAACTTCTCCGGAAATGCATTCTTCAGAAGATCCCATGTGTTGATAGTTCTGTCCAATAAATTGACGTACCAGTAGAATGCCTCTTCCCCTAAGGAGTAGGGAAAGAGCCTGCAAGCCACATCTTTGTATATGATTTGCATAGTCTTCAGGGAAAGTTTCAAAAATCTTGAAATGCTCCTTGGTTGTCCTCTATGGATCCCGGGAGTTGAACTTCGTGCATAAATTCTTGGGAATCTTTGGTATATCATGGTAAAGGTTGAAGGGGAGAGGAGATGGGTTATTACCCAGCCATGCCATTAGGAAGGGTGGTGGAGGTGGCTATGCCAGATTGGTTTGTAATTGTGATGGGGCGGTAGCAACTGACAAGGCAGTAGCAGGGCTGGTGACTGTGTTTGGCTAAACAACAGTGTTTAGCGTAGATGGAGAGGTAACCTGGAAGGCTGTATGGATTAGATGAGCGGAAGGTGGTGCTGCCAATGAAGATGAGGAGACGGAGGTGAAAGAGTAGTGAGCTACTCTGGCAGATCGATGATGGATGGTTCCCCTTGTTTAGCTCTCTTAGCTCCAACAAGGGGCTGTAATTCTTGAAACTCTCCCTTGTTTGGTGTAGACATCAAGACTCAGTGGAATCTCTCAGGGGAGAATGACCCAATGCGATCCAGGTTTACCTTTCGGCCCTCCTTCTAGCACCAGTTCTATTGATGGTGTTTTTATGCACTTCACAACACATGTAATACGTAGGTGCATTACCTCTTTTGAAAGATAATTTTCCACAATCAAATTGCAGAACACTTATCCCAAGGTCTCTCGGATGTGAGGTCATGATGATGCTTGGAATATATTAGTTGTTTGATGTGATTTTGTTGGAATCACAAGGTGGTCTTACGTGCTTTAAAGCTGTGGGAGAATTGGGTCAATGAGAAGATTTCTTCGAATATGAAATTACTGCACTTTGCTATAGGCTCGGACAATAATCTTGGAATCCATTGTTTCGTCCGATTTGGCTTTACAATGTGCAATGAACCTTAGCACAAGTTGTTTCTAAAAAAAAATAAAAAGGGCAAGGAAGAAGGATGGTTCTTGTACCTGCAACTACCGATGAATAGTGATCATGGAGGTTCCTACTATGGATAGTTTCCTTAAATAGAATTTCACTTAATCTAAATTCTCACAATGTCATGAAATCTATGCTATCTTCTAAGGACTGCAGATATTCATCATTCATTCGCCATGTAAATGTGAACAAAGAAAAAGTTTAATGAGCAGCTATGAAATTATAGTCCAGGCTAACTTTACACAATCATTTACCAACAACAAATGACCAAAATTATGGACAAGAAGAGCATACACACAACATAAATCTTCAAAACCAAAGACAACATACTAAATCCACTACAGCTAACTAAAGGAAACTAGAACAACAAAGTAATTTGAAGTAAAGTTTTAACTAAGGGGAGAAGAATCATGAAACATGTAGAGAAACCCAGAAATACACCAGGAAATGACTGTATTTTCTATTATAATTTTTGCAACATGCCTTTACAACAACTCAACTCTCTAAAATGAGAGGACGAGAGCCCTATTTATAGTTTTCAAAAAGCAAAATGAGTGGCCAAGATTTGATTCTATTATGTGGCCAGGATTCACTTTACACTAGGGTTTCACCTACCCCCAAATATACTTTATTTATAAAACATTTCTTGTCTTTTCCCTATTTCATCATCTAGTGACAACACTTTAGCAATTTCGTCCTTATGCTGTTTGCCTTTGCTGTAGCTATTCTTTGAGGAATTCTTTATCGATGACTGGGTTGCCTTCGTGTTTCTTCAACACTGCATACTCCATAAAGCTCAAGATTAGTGGCTGGAATTTCTCCAGCTCCATGATGTTAGACCGCAAAATTTGATAGCTCCATTCTTGGGAGTTGTTGACGAGCTTCTTCCAGTCGTCATCATACTTGGCAGCATTATCCCTAAAAAGTTCTGACTGTGCGAAGGCTTGGGTAGAAAAACTCATGAAGTTTGTGGTAACCTCAGCTGACATCCGATCTTCCATCTTCTTTAAGAAGTGGGTCTTTATGCTTTCTGGATTGATTTTGACAGCTGACAGCTTGTACCCCATCATCAGCTTGAGGTACCGAGTGCACTCTTCCCTGGTCTCCCTGGCCCACTCGATATCCCAAACTACCCATTCCAGGATTTGCTCCAGCTTTCCTTTTCGATGGTCAAAGTCCCGCTTCCATACATCCACTAACCAGTGGTCATCATCCTTGAGGGAAAGGTTTCTCTCCCAAACCTCACTTGGCAATGCAAGTATAGCCTCAATTTTTGGGTAGGCTCTTCTGTACTTTCTTGGGAACTCCTCGCAGACCTACCTCGTACCCTCAAGGGTTCTTTGTACTTCTAAGAACTTATTTTCTATCTAGAAAGCCAAGTTGATAGCTGTGTTTCCCATGTCTAAGACCTGCCAGAACCAATTTTCCGTAGTCTTATCCAAGTTCCTTCTCTTCTCTAATTTATTGATCTGTTCTTGAGATAGCAATTGAGGCGAGGCTGATGATGTAGTGGGTTGCTCATCTGGGGATGACCACTGCTAAATATAGGCTATTAGATTGGCCACTTGTGCTTTGAGTTCTTCCTTAGAAACCTTATCTTGTTGGATAAGATGCACCACCATGGCGACTGATTCCTGGAGGTGAGCGACCTTGTTCTCCCTTGTGGCCACTCCCAAGTCGATGGTGGAGAGGTTATAAGTTATTCCTTGTTCTCCAACCATCGACATTACTATTTGTACTACCCTAGATCCGGAGGCATCCATGGTCACCTTCGATCTGATCTTCGGCTTTTTCTCTTTCTTGGTGCTTATCCGCGCTCTGGCTAGTATGACTTCTAGTCTTGCCTTAGGATCTTTTAGGGTGGAAGTCTTTTGCTTCAATTGCCTCTCTAGCCAATCAGGTACTTGGGGCTCTTCCCTAGGCGGTTCACTTTGATTCTTGTTGTCCCCCTTCTCAAGCTTAATGGCTCTGACAACAAGAGCCCTCTTCTCAGTCCCTGTATCTTCTTTCTCCTAATCGGAGTCTTGTTCGAGTGTTACACACTTAGTGGGAGACTTGGTGCGCAGTTGCTCATTGGAGGGATCCTCCCTTTCAGCACCCTTTCTTCTTCATTCTGGTGATGTTCATGTTCCTCGGGCTTCTCCTCTTACTCATCTTCATGGAGGGATGCCTCCTCATCGTGTTCTAGGGTTTGGCTATGCCCCTCAATTTGAGACCTACTGCCTTTAGTCTTTGTAGGAGCAATTTCCTCTTCACATGCAAGTCGATCCTCGACCTCCTTATCTTCAATCTCCTTAAGCTACTTGCCCCACTTTGTATTGAGTTTGGGGTCACTTGTTTCCCTGATTAGTTCAGCGTCTAGCTCCTCGTTGCTCTCACTAGAGGACTCATAGGCCACCTCATCTATCTCCCGACATTCGAACAGTGGATGCTCGTGGTACTCAAATTCTTCATCTTCTGGCCTCTCTGCAGCCTCTAGCTGCCGTTGCTCAAGTTCATCAGATATCTGCATTGTTTCCTACATTCTTGGTGGTTCAGAAGGTAGAGGGAGAGCTGGAGCGTGGGCCATATCTTGAGCTATTGCAGCTTGCACCACCAAATTAGTAAGCATCCCTGAAAGCTCGGATGGCACGTTTTGCATGTACTTCACAAAGGATTCTGGGAGACTAAGGGCATGCATTATACCAGCGAAAACGGAGGGAAGGGAAGGGGACATAGAGGAAGAGGAGACCAGTGAGGTCGTGTCAGAGGACGAATCCATGGGAATAATCTGCATTATTGGAGAGGTGGAAGCAAGGTGGATAGAGATGTCCACGACAGGTGGGGAAGAAGCGGAAATGGCAAGCGAAGCAAGTGGGACTGTGGCAACTGCAGTAGCAATTATAGTAGATGGAGACCTTGGCAGGTCAGATCCTTCTCCTCCTTGCCTGAGGAGCGGACCTATGGGTATCACAATTGTCTCCGCGACCCTAGTTTTTTTTCTTTGTTTCTTTGGCAACTCGCCTTTTGATGCCTTTCGAGCATAAACCTTTGGTTTGGGAAGCTGCTTACTGGCTTCTTTTCTCTTCTTGGCTTTGACTGATTGTGGGGTTTTGGATGTTTCCCTAGTTGTAGTGGCTGCCACTCCACCATCGGAGCCACTTGGTTCACTTTCCAGTCCCTTAAACATTAAGGTGACTCCTTGCTGTTTCAATCGAGCCACCTGTTGGTCGATCCATACCCTCATCCGGACCTCAACGGGTTTAGTGAGTATGTCGATGTCGTCAAGCTCTCACTCATTCTAGTCGATCGTAGGCAAAGGACAATTGGCGACGATATCATATCCTGGATCGATCACCATGTCCTCATCCTCTTCAAGTTGGTCAGGAACTGGCACAAATTTATTCTCCGCATGTAAAGAGAAATCATGCGCATGTAGTGCCATAGCCGTACTTCAAGATCATCTTTAAAATTTGCCCAGAAATATTGGACGTTGTGGAGGTGGGCATACTCCCGTCCCAGTGCTTTTCTGATATGTCCGTATGGGTCCATTCGAGGCCGAGCTGTATATTGTCAGAAGTGGTATTCCGCCAATTCCCTTTCTGAGTACCCCGCAAATTGAGAGGTTTGAATCTTGTACATCCCTTGGTTGAGCCCAATGGGGTAAGGTGTGCCTGCTAGATGCTTGCAACTCAAGATATTATGGATGTGTCATAGCTGCCAAGTCAACTCTAATATTATGATCTGGTCGTTGGGGTACCGAGGTAACTTGTTTGGTCTTTCTGTGAATCCTTGGGCATGGATGTATGTGAACCTTGGAAATTGTATGTATAGGAAGGTGTATTGCCTGAGGAGGGATCTGGCACTGTGTGAAAATCTTCTCTGAAAGTCACCTCCTAGAGATCGAATGATGTGGGCAATGATTGCATCATTCACCCTGCAATAATCCCTTTTGAAGTTTCCGTACTGCAGTTGTGGGTATTTATCATAAGGCTTGAGCTCTACCCCCGATGCTTCACTGAGTACTGTAGTTAATCCATGATAGTGTCACTGGTTTGTGAGGGAATATACAAGGTAGGATGTCATGTAGAACTTGGAAGTCTTTTTCATGGTTGTAAACTGTTCGTGGAAGCAGTCACTGATTATCTCCCCCCAATAGAAGGCAGTGTCGTCATCGCAGAGAATCTGCTCCAAAAAATAGAACATCCATTCCTGGAAGAAGGCCACAATAGGAAGACCCATCACTCGGCTGAGCAAGGTCACAAGGTCGTGGTAATCCTCGAAGAAATCACTGTGAAAAAGCTCCTAAGGGAGCTTGCTGGCACTACCCCTCTTGTCCTTCAACCAATACTGATTGATTAGCTTCTTAAATTTCAGTGGATCCTGCTCCCATAATTCCTTGCATTCTTCCATGGTGGGGGTCTCTATGCTCTTAAAGGCAGGAATGTGGAAAGTAGTCGTTATACCCGATGGGGACATATCCGCAAGGATATTCCCATCCCAGTCCACTATAGTTTGGTTCTTAGGTTGGTATGCCTCCACACACACCATTACCAATTTTGGGGCCACCAAGGCTGGCGGGAAGCCTGCAGCTTTGGGAATTCCGCTGCTCCTTATCAACTTTGCATTTTTTGTCTTGGGGTTCACCTTGAATCTTTGCGTAATTCATCAACATTGACCTGACCGATATTGGTATCTATGACATCTCTCCACAGAGTGGTGATTCTGGATTGTAAGGGGACCACTTGAAACTTGTACTTCATCTGATCCTTATCCTCCTTGCCTCAGGGTGCCTTTGCTATTCCTTTCCCCTTCTCCTTGTAGGCACTAGAAGTTTCTTTGTCAGATTCCATAAATCGTGCACAAAAGACATGAATCAATAATATTAAATATGAAAAAATGGCCCCGGACAAGTCCCTGCACATCAAGATTATCTCCACAATCATTATTCATATTAGATAATCGCATAACATTTGATAAAACATCCTTTAGAAAGTAAAGCAGGCAACCCGGGTTCCCAGGGTCGGAGTTCCCTTGGATAAATGTCGTTTGGAAGGGAAAATTAGGTATGGAACTCCCAAAGGTGTTTCTCGATGTCGGTTTCACTCAATTAAGGGTTGGCGTGAAGGAAGACCTAATTTTAGCAAGTGGGTCGAAATCCATTTTGGATTTGGAGGTCATTTGATCCTTCGTTTAGGAGTTCGGGCATCAGCTGCAGGATGACCGCTGGAAGCGGCACAGGGGAGATGGAACTCTGAGCGCCGGAATCCGGAGCTCGACCCGTCGTCGGGAAGCGGTTATGGGTCAGCCATCCGGGACGGTGAAATGCAAGAGGCAACTCGGGAGGGGAATTCCGAAAGACAATCCCTGGAGGCAATTTTAGGAGTAGGGGAAAACCAGGCGGCGAACAACGGGTCAGGACCCGGAGGTCGAAAAGTCGCTTCGAATTTGCCATGTAAAACGGCGCCAGTGGAATGGAATTCCTGAAGAGGAATTTTGGGGATCGGGGTCCAAATATACCTTGGGCGCTTGGTTCTTCGTTTGGATTTTGCACAAGGCGAAAGGGGTATCGGTGTCTAGGACTCGGAAAGATGTCCCGGGACAGCCGTTTGGAAGGGAAAAAATGACACGAAATTTCGGGGATAGAATTTCGGGGACGGAATTCTAGAGGTCGGGGTCCGGGCACACTTCGGATTTTAGTTTCTCCCTTGGAAATTTGAATCGGACTTTATGCGGTTGGGGTCCGAGGTCTGGAAGGACGCTGAAGATAGGCCGTCAGGACGACGAAGTTAGCACGAAAATCTGTAGATGGAACTCCGAGGGTCAAATCCTAGGGACAGTTCATTTTTTTGCGGATTTTTCGTGTGATCGGGGTCTGAGAGTCGGAAAGACGCTCAAGACAGGTCGTGTAAAATGGCAAGGGCGCAACGGAAACCTGCGAGGGGAATTCTGGAGGCTGGGATCCGGGATGAGCTTAGCCGCATGAATTTTTAAGTTTTAAGTTTGAGTTTTGCGCGGACGGCCATGGGAAGGTCTGGGCCTGGGAGACGCCAGTGACTGCTGCAAAGAATAGCAGCGGCAAGGTTAAGCTCCGACATTGAATTTTGAGGATTTCAAGTGATTTCTTTGGATTTTAAAAGATGGGTTTTTATGGGAGGGTACTTATCTACTAGATTTTATTCCTAGATCACATTTTTACATCGTTTTAACCTCGAAATTTGACGAAAAGGAGATGACGAGGCACGCGGACAGCGAACGTACTTCAAGATCTCGAAGAAGCTGGTGTTGAACATGCGGGAAAAGGGTTAGATGAGAGCTCAAGCACGGGGGCGAAGAATGTCAGATGTGGGGAGATCTGTAAATTTCTCTATCACTTGGTCGCATGAAAATGGCAGCCAGAAAATCTAATTTTATAGCCAAAACTTTCATTAATACTGCAAATTAATGCTTCGTACGGTGGTTCGGGAGGTTGGTGAATTCAAATCTCATAGGCGGAGTTGGGGAAGTTGGAGTCTGGTGGCCAGAAAGACGTCTAACTGCGGCCGTGAAGAACGATGAAGTTAAAGTGGAATCCCGTATGCGAAAATCCGAGATCCGGGGTCTAGAGTCCAGAAAGACACTGGGCGTCGGACGCCAGCAGCAGCAAACGCAAAACGGAAATCCGAAAAAGGAAACTTGAGGGTCTGGATTTTCGGAAGAGGCCATGGACGTCCGAAGGGCATTCTGACAAGGGAAACCTGAACTAACCTTAGATTTAGCATTTTTAAAGGGGTCAAGTTTGGTCGAATTTAGTATGTGACTTTGAAGGGTGAGTTGACCTATTAAGGCACAAAAATGGACATGCAAAATGAGGCGAAGCCAAAAGGACCCGGCAATCAAAACGAGGGAAGAGAGGGTCCTCGTTCTGAATGGGGCGTGTGTGCAACAAGCACAACATAACCCACTGCTCACCTTTGAGTGATGACTATCTCTTGGAGGCTAATCACTTTATATAACAAGGAATAGGTCATAGTGGTCTTGTTTGGATGGTCTCATATTATGTATGACCTAACACCATCAAGCCACTATTTTGATGTTTGATCTATATGAGATGGTTATATGTTCTTGGTTCATGGATCCTTCTATCATGGATGGTATGCTGCTTTCCGGTGTTTGGATGGACCCTCGTGTGGTCTTATGTAGTGATTTATGATGTTTTTTATTGGTGTGTATATGTTTATGTTTATGGGTATGATGTTTTATTTCTAAGTTTCTATAAAATAATTTCACCCTTTGGTTGTGACTCCTCTCTTGAATGGTGTGTATAGGATGCCTAGAAGAGGTAGTTGTGGAGTCGATCATCGAAACCCTACTTTGCTGAGCCCCCATGAGAGTGGTCATGAGGATCACCTAGGTCCATTGTTACATTCTACACTTGGGGAGATTCTTACCCAACTTGGCTCTAGACATAATGGTGGTCGTCGGGTATTTTGGGAAAGGGAAAGGAGTCCTAGGAGAAACATTTCTGCTTTAGCAGGACGTATGCTAGACATTTTGAGGGCACGTTCTCTGGCCACCTATTGTTCTTATGGAGGTTTGGGGTCTAAGAATTGGATGATTGGTGTTCCATCTGATATTGAATACCCAGTAGTCTTCGGATTCCAGGGTGATCGTCTTACACATAGGAGGATTCGGAGTTGGATATGAGCACAACTCCATCATCCTAGCCAGTCAGCTCATAGCACACATATTACAATAGGTCAAAGTACAGGATGTTACAATTGTGGTCAACAAGGTCACTTGGCAAGACAGTTTTATCAGAGGAACACACCTAGAACCAGTCGAAGATTGAAGGTTACTGAGCTAACCGGTAATGATGTAGAGAGGACTCATGGAATGATTACAGTGGTTGATCATCGACAAATAGAGCATCAAGTTAAAGATGTGGAAATTGTTGGAAGTAGACAGGCAGCTGATTCTGGAGCTCATGAAAATTTTGTGGTATAGGAGGTTGTGGAGGTGCCTTCAGTTTTGTTTTCTCTACTTTGATTCTTGTTAGGATTGGATATGTGTATGGAGACTTGGATGGTGGTTACTTCACGATGTTGCTTTGTCTAAATTGTCAGTGTACTTGGTTGGGTTGGTGTTTTTTTATGTTGAGGTATGGAGTGGTTCAGTTTTGGAACCTTTGATTATGTGTGTATGTATGGAGTTTGTACTAGGGTTATTTGCAGGCTTCCAAGAGTAAGCCTCACCCTAGGGGGGAAGGATGTAATGACCCTCCTGGTGACACATTATTTTAGCTATTTTGTGGCACAGCTAGTTGATATACCTTTGATATTATGCTATTTCCAAGGGTTATGTCATAATTTACAAGATGGGTTGTGAAAATCATTTGATGATACGCTTTATTATTTGATGTGATGCTGACATTTATGAGAAGACATATAACGATGATTAGTTATGCTGTTATTTTTTATTCATGATGATGTTATATTAGTTAGATGTTTACGTTAGTCGATGAAGAAGACGATTTTGCAGTACTCATCAGTGAGTTCCCTGCTATGTCGCGACTCTTCTTCACGGTGTGCTTTCATATTTTACATGTTGGATTAATCGTGCAGTGTTACACAGCTTTCAGGTACAGGCATCAACTCCACCTGCTTGTCAGGTCTGAGCGTGCCATGACCCAATGAAATTATCGATGGGAGATAGACTTGTCCTCTATCCTTAGCCTTCGTTCTGAAAAGAATGAGTATCTGTCGTTACCCACTTGTTGTGTCACTTGTTCGTCGCGTGCTCATAGTCATTTGTTAATGTTGGAGTCTGTAATGCATTTATTATGTTAATTTGGATTAATTTAATGTTTTAATTAATATTGATGTTTCTTTATATGATTTAATGATACAATTAAAGTAAAGAAGCTATTTTTAGTTTATTAAGTGATTAAATTAAAATATTAAATTGTCTGTTTCAAAAAGAGCATTTAATTGTTAAATTGATTTCATTATTGAATTTGACGTTTTCAAAAATGGAACCTTGAGTTGTGATCTTAAGTGGAAATATCTAGTTATCTATTGTGTCTATTGAGTTTAATGCATGCGTTGCATGCTGAAACTGAAGGTTGAAATTTAAGAATATTTATAAAAAGATATAGTTTTGGAAAACACAGGATGTTTTGGAGAGAGGAGAGACAGTTTTTGGATTTGAACATTAGAAAAGATTAAAAAAATTGTTTTCAAAAAGAAATTTTTCTAGAATTTTGGGTTTGGAGGAACTGTTCATAGAAGCTGCAATTTGTGATTAAGACGACGTGCTGATTTGGAAAGAAAAAGTTGATTCTGCGGGGTATTTCTATGTTCACTCTCCATTTTCAGGGAAACGTTTTCAGGTTTTTATCTTGATTAAATTTCAAAGTTTATTTATGATGAACATGAAAATTTTACTATGAATTTTTCGGCTCCAAACTCTGCTATACCATAAAACAACTGAAATATGTTAATGTCTGAAAATAGAATTAATGGCTAGGGTGAATTCGAAGTATATAAATGAAATAATGTTTCATCCTTGTCCATGAAAGTGTTGAAGGTCATAATTCTGCTTATCACCATTATTCCTATTTCTTAGATGTAATTCTGTTGGTTTCATTGACAACTATTTTGTTATCATACCTGTGATCAAACTCCTTATATTATGGCCATGGATATGTTATACCATTCCTCTGTCCAGGCCAATGGGAAGCAATGGCTAACCTTGAGTATTGTGGTGATATTTAGTTGTGGTTACCTCAACTTGCGGTATTGTTTCCTTTTAAGATTTTTGTTTATGACGAGATCTGATAATGCTCGCAGGTCTTATCCATTAATGGTTGATCTCCTTATTGTCTGATGCATGCACCAAATCAATAGTCTCAGTTCTCCCTCTGTAATCCTATGTCGACCCTTGAACTTTGCTATGGGATGACTTCATATAGGGCGTGTAAGGCTCTGGTTATTTGCATTTTGCGGTGAAGATTGCTCTCTGAATTATCCATGAATACTTTCACAAAATTCTGCATACAAGCTCTTGAAATTGTGAGTCACCTCCAACCTAAATTATTCTTATTGCTTGTTGGTGTTTGTCACTTCAAGATTTGCATGTTGTATATTCTTTTAAAATTCTCACATGCGTGCATTTCATGATATCGTGATTCATTTATAGATATAATTTTGTTGGTTTCTAAACCATGCTGTCGACATGCTAGTGGGTTTCTAAATTACCATGAAGATTTCAAACTCCTATCTCAGCTGTGGATTGGATAGCTTTTCCTGTGCAAATGTTTCTCCTATCATGAATGCAAACACTTGTATAACTATCATTTTTATTTCTTTACTGTATACCTTGAACTCTTGAATGGGGCATGATTAAGCTATGGATGTTAATGTTTGTTAAGTTTCATTCTTCAGCATGTAACTGCATGCGTATCTCTCAAGCCATCGGGTTCCTATGAGTCTCGAGCTCTAGAACTTAGTTTCTATCTTTCAATCGCTTTGGGATGTATCATAGGTTCTTGTGGTTGTTCTTTTAATGTCAATTTCCCTGTTGTGACCCGATCTCTGGAACTTATATCTTGCTTTTAAATTGCCTTGAAATTTATCTTTGGCTCTAGTGGTGGTAGAATATTGGATTTACCGTAGATTTGAAGCACCGTGGTTTGTTGGGTTCACCTTATCACTTACTTGTCGACTAGTAGGATTTTGCATGTGTCTTAACTAAATTTGAAACTCTCATCTTGGCTGCTAATGGAGATATCCTCGTTCGCTGGTTGAGCATTCTCCCTCTGTCTTTTGGCATCGTTTGTTTTGGTATCCTTCTTATATTGTTCTCAGTAGGTTCATGTTCTCCTGACACGGCGTCGACCGAGTCATGGATTTTGGTAAGTCTACTTTGTAGTCACCATGGCTGAGTGTTTTTCCTCTGTAGTTTCTTCTTGACACCGCATATCTTCCTTGCATGGTGTCGGCCAGACTTGATGTTTATAACTGTAGTTGTGACATGTTAATTTTTAAACCATCTTGCGTCTGTAATCATTCTTTTTGGTCTGTGGAAAATGTGTTGATAAGACTGTATTCTAGTTGCTATGCCATTTATAGCTTGATGTATATCCCTGTGCATTTCTCATTTTTGGCAATTTGAATGTATCTTATGAAATTCATGCAGTTATGATAGGATAGTTTTCTGATAAAGTTCATTGATGCATGCATTAAATCTTAGCAAGTTTGATAGTTAAGGTCGGTGGATGTAATGGTGAGTGCATCTCAATCGAACTCAAATTTAGCATGGCGCGAGATTCTACCTATTCTTAACTGTCTGTGCTGATCAACAATATCGGTCTCCACGAGCAAATTTAGAATTATGGTTGTTAGATACCATGCATAGTGTTGGCGTTTCAATTAGCACCTCTGGAGTGCTTATTGGAAACGGACAGCTATTGCAAGTGTGTTAGTACATGCTCTTCGGATTATAGAGAGGAAGATCTCTCTTTGCTGATTTTATACTGTAAAAAAGGGGTGTACTAAGATTTCCTATCTTTTTTACTCAGCGGTAGGACACAAGGGTGCATAAACCAATGCGCCGTAGCTAAGCTTTTTCTCTGGTTTCCGCAGATCTTAACTACGACTAACTAAGCTTCTAAACTATCCTACCTCCTCAAGAAAAACAGAGCATGAGGGCATAGGAGCGAAATGGTATGGTTGGATCACTTGAATCCTCCGTCTCAATGGAATATGGCCGAGGCTCTGAACCTTCGGATATATACCAAGATAGGGCTCGATACAAGCAAACACTCGTTACGGTAAACTGGATCTGAGACTTGCCAAGGAGGAGGAACCCCTATCCGAGGTATAGGCTTGGAAGCAGCTCACTGGAAACAACAAGGAACGATGGCCTTTCTAACAGGATTCCCGAGGAGGTGACGACACCTGTCCAAAGTCTAGGCTGCAAGAAAGATCATTAAACAACATCAAACGATAATGATTGATGACAAAATATCCAAGGAGGCGACGACACCTGTCCAAGGAGGAGATTGAAACAATGCACTATTTAAAAACAAGACTTTGAATAACTCAAATAATTAGATCAATCAAGCTTGCACCATCTGATTTATTCTTTAAGATTCTTCAAAGAATTACAAAGGTCGGGACAGCAAAGGCACGAAATCATGCACAATTGCGATCAACCAACGAACTCTCATCCAAGAGTGAACAGATATAAACAAGCGAACTCTGGCAACAGTGGCGCAGCAATTTTGCTAGCAAATAAAGGTTAAACAAATAAAGAACCTAAGGCTCTTATTTATAGGAACTCAAAGGAGTAGGCAACCCTAAAATCTCCTTGAGTTAACAAACAGTTCTTGCCAATCAGCAAGATATTATTCTATGTCTAAATGTAGGTGAGCAAACAGTTAACTGGAAATCTACTTCAGTTAACTGAAACTAAACAAAAGTCAAACTGGAAGTCTACCTCAGTTGACTGACACCTAACTAAAAGTGAACTTATGTTACAAATGTGTCTCCAAATAGACATCCACCTTTTGAGGAAATCTGAGATCCACAAATCGTGGGAGTCAAATAGACATCCTAGATTAGTGGGATCTGACATGCATGATCTGTGGAGATCTGGAGTCAACTTGGAAAGGGGCATCAAGTTGACTTCAGTCATCATTAATGCTATTTGGAGGGTAGGACGTCCTCCCTTGGTGCTTTACACCTCTTCACCACTGGTCAACAAAGTCTCTATCCAGTCATTGACCTCTTCGGCCTCCGGGCAATTAATGCTCTTCAAGATGACCATGTGGCGTCTAAGCATTTCTTCACCCGTCGTAAGCTGCTGATGATAGGTTATGCATTGGGCAGCTGCTTCATCTAACTGGACAGACATGGCTGCAATTTTGGCTAATTTGCAGCCATTGGGATCTTCAAGGAATGAAGATCGGATGACATCCTGGAATCGTGTCTGCACGGTTTCAAGTTCCACATATTCTCCTCCTTCCCGCTGATATTCTAACTCCGGGAAGGATATTACCAACGTTCTTGCGAAGTTGATAATATTGGCGACGAAGCGTCTATAGTCAATCAGCTCCACAGAGTTGGCATCATAGGCTCTCACCTTGTATGCCACCTGTTCTTTCCACTCAAAGAGATGGTGTTTATTTTCTGTGGTCGTAACTGATTCATATGCTTGTTGCAAATCAGCAACTGTCGCCTCCTCTCTCGGCCTCTCTTGAGCTGCCTTTATATCTGACTTCTGGATTTCTGATCGAAGTCCATGTGCTCTGTCTCTCAGCTGATATGCTTCTGTCAACACACACCGCCCTTTGACAACAAACTCATCCACTTGACGTCTCAAGTGTTTACCGTATGTAATCAACTGATGATGGTTCCTTTCAGCTGGGAGATCCAACAGTCCTTGAGGCAAAGCCGAGGAGTTTGGAGTGTCATGTATCAAACTAGAAATGTACAACTTTAGCTGACGGATTTCAGCCTTCAAGGCTGCTTTGTCTTGTCCATCTTTTGTCATCCTTTCTTTGACACTCGCCGAGGCAATTCCAAGAAGGTCTGCCTCCACCTGTCGAGTGGTCTTTCCAAGGTTCACCTTTGAAAGCGTGAAATCCTCAACCCTCACATTATGTATATCTTTGTCTTCAGGTGGGGCAGCAGTCTCTATGATGACCTCGTTCTCTGCATTCTTTTCTACATGTGTCTGCTTCTTCAACTTCTTTACCGGCATGTCTTGTGGGGCATGATGGAATTCAGAGAAGTCAAGCTGATATGAAGGCCTCTCCCTCTTTCTCCCAAGCGAGCTTTCCAGCCAGATAGAATCTCGGCTAGCATCGCTGGGAGGAGGAACATAGGTCCCCTGAATGCTAGAAGAACGAGACTGTGCCGTGGCAATGTCTCGTGGTGGCGAGTCCAAATCAATAGGACTTTGTGACCTCTGTGATGGTGGTGAAGATGGTGGCTCTGTTTCTATCACTGGCACCGCTTCTGCTACAACTTCTTCTACAATGGTTTCCGCCTCTACAGCGATTATTTCAATCACTGGTTCTTGTGTAGTTGCAGCGGTCTCAACTGTCTCAGGCAAATTGGTGGCTGTCTCCACCTGTACCTCTTGCCGGCTTGTGCTGGCAATTCCTTTTCTCCCCCATGTGCTTCCTGACATCCGCATTCCTTCTGGAGGAAAGCTCATCTTCTTCTGTCTGGGTTTCCTCCTAGACGTGGAAGGTAGTGTAGACTGAACCGCTGGCGGCTCTGATCGGGGAAGTACTACCTTCCTTGTCCTTTTACTGTCCAGGTAGAGTTGACTGTGTCGAACTACTCTACCCGTTCTTTCCTCAATAGACGTACTCTCTTTCGCGTACCAGTCTACCTTGCCGAGTGGTTGTGAATCTACTAGACCCGTGAAGAAGGAAGAAAGAATAACTTCTCCTTCGTCTTCAGATAAGCCCTCGATGTCTTCTGACATGAATTCTGCAATCTGTGAGAGCTTGAATCTGCTATGGTTCCTTCTTCTCACTTCGAACTCATCTTCGCAGTTGACCCAAAAATCTTCCATGAAAGGTTCATGTGATGATCTTTGCTCAAGGTGAGCTGCGAAGATGCCTCTGGGGTCATAGGATGGCCTCCTGTCGATGAGGTACTTGAGATTAAATCTCACTATTTCTTGGCTTATCAACCTTGCATCAGCTGCTGTTCTGCATCTGTAGAGTCCCATCTGAAGAGGAAAGTTCACTGCAGCCTTTTTCTTTACGCGAAGGTAAGAGTGAACATCGGCCAATTGCCTCAGGAATTCCATGAACACTACCCTATCTGAGGGGTAACGTGGCATCATGGCGGGGTGGCCATTATAGCCATACACGCGTATGTAGGTGAAAGTGGGGAATTGTATGAACCAATCCGCCCAGTCCACCATTGCTGCCTTAGCTGCTGGTGAAATACGCACGTGCATCTCATGGTCTAGCTCGTGCACGGTGTGCATAGTAAAAAGGTCATTTATTCTTTTGAAATGTCTTTCCGCTAGAGTGAACTCCAAGCGAGGAAAGTATTCTTGTACCTTTTGCACACCCAGGGTTCCCACAGTGTTTAATGTTCTGAAATCGCCTTGGAAGGCTATCAGGTAGACCAGGTATGAACACATGTGGAAACGGTGCTCTTCTAGAAATCCGGTGAATTGTTGGTGGAGTGTGTCACTGATCAGGGAGGCCCAGTCGTAACGTTCTTTTCTGCTGATTATCTTGCCAATAATGTAGAACATCCACGGCTGGAAGGATTTTCCCTCCTCTTGTCCAGTGACTCTGCTGAGTAGGGTGATTAGCACTCCGTACTCGTCTTTGAATTCTCCTCTACCAACTACTCTGGGCAAACTGTTCCTCTTTGTTTTCAGCCAATGTTCAGCCATTATAAGCGAACACTTGTCTTTTGAAGCCTCGAATGCCTTTTCGCATTCTGTCACTGATATGACCTTCTTGGTAGGGCATGGTGGGATTGCAAAACAAGTCTCTATGTCTACTGGCTTCAAGCTGCAAATCACCCTCCCGTCAACTGACAGGATCTCTCTTGTAGTCGGGTTGTAATGCTTAATGCAAGCAATTACAAGCTCGATGCTTTGTAAGGTGATTGGAATAGATGCTGCTTGAAACAAACCGGATTCTTCGATGTTCTGCAATGTGATTTGATTCATGCCCTCCAAGTCTTCAGAACTGACCTCTGGATTTTTCTGCCATAAGTCTGTATCAGTCGTTTTCAGGTAATCATGGTATAAGACTGTTTTGGTCTTGTATTGTACCTGAGAGTACTGCATTCTGAAAACCTTGAATATTGACTGGGCACTTGACCCTGTTCTGACACTTTTCTGGAACTGCTAAAAATAGCCTCGCCGGGGGTAGTTTTTACGAAAAAATCTGAGACATGGGTTTTGTTAAGAATGATTTTCTAAACAGACCCAGATCGTCAGAAATTCGAAAAAACGAGTTTTTCTTTGACATGCAAGAGCCCTTCGGTGGCAGAGGCAGCAAGGGCACCAGAAAGTGATTTTTCTCGAAAAAATCTAACACATGGGTTTTGTTCGTGCTTCAGAGCCAAACAAACCCAGTTTGTCCGTTTTTCAATATTATGACTTTTTCCGGAAACCCTAAAAAATAGGGGCAGCAGGGCTACTTTTTCTGAAAAAATCTACCATGTGGGTTTTGTTGAAAAAGCTGTGCTGATCATACCCAGTTGGTCAGATCTGTGAAAATCTGTCGTTTCCTGTGACATGCAAAAGAAATATAGACAGAAGTAGAGGAAATAGACAGAAGATGGATTGGAAGTTATAAACTGCCACTTGTAATAATCTGTCTCTGGAAACAATCTTGGGAGAAGAATGCTTTTACTGCCAATTATCTTCAAAAATATTGAAGATCCGCTCAAAACCCCTGCCAGATCTTGAAAACTTGTTCTTGGGAGCTACTTGATGTTTTATCCTTCAACCTGCAAAAAGAATAATGAGGAAAAGGGACGCCTAGCATGAATATAAAGCAATTAGGGTTAAGATCCACAAAGTATGGAAGATAACTCATCATTCAGTCCTGATTTGGAGTTCTAAAAGATGATTTCCACTGATTGTGGAGTGTTTTTCTCTTTTTTGGCTCCAAATTTGCTAACTCAAGTCAACATTTCTGTTTGACTTTCCTTTAGGCGTCCAACCTTGAGTTTGATCTTTTTTGCTTATTTTGCAAGCTGAAGTGCTCCTGTTTGATCTTCGATTCAGGTTGCTCAGTTGATCTCGAGCAGTATCTGACAGTTCTGTTGTTGAGGCAGGATCAATGTGATTAGATATGCCTGGGAGAGGTTAGCTCAGAAAACTGAGTTTAGGCCTCCAGAAAGAAGGGCGCCTTTTCTTGAAAGGGGCGCTTTTGACAATGCCTTAGTCAATTTTCACTGACTCGTTCTTCGTTTTGACCTTTTCAGACCCTCTTTGCTTTGATCTGACGTTCCCGATGTTTGATGAATCAGATGATTCTGCTTGATGATGTGTCGGGTAGCTGGTTCAGTCTTGTTCACGATGCCTGACTTTGCAGTGGCAGCTGGCAAGTTTTGGGCCTCCAAACTAAAGGGCGCCCCTGGCCAGCAGGGGCGCTTTTAGCTTTTGCCTAGTTTTATCTTGGTTGTGGACTGCCAGCCTTTGACCTTCTTCATCAGTCGATTGATTTGTCGGAAGTTCTTGCTGATAGTCTCGCTGACGAGATAGGTCATAGCTGAGAAGGTCGTCTTGGGAGGTAGTGAAGATTCCGGCTGAATCTGGACACCTTTAGGAAAGGGCGCCTTTCCTTGAGAGGGGCGCTTTTAGCCATGCCTTAGCCATTTTCTGGCTTATCTTTCCAGTTTTTCAAATTTGGCTTTTTCTGCTTGATCTCGTCTCGTGATCGTCTGGTGTGTCTTGTGGACTTGCTGTTAGATTGATCACGTAGCCGGGAGGAAGCTGGAAAGATATCATGTATAAAGCTACAGCTCTTGGATTCATCTGATGTCTGCAACTGAGGGGCGCCCCTGGCCAGCAAGGGCGCTTTTACCTTGAAGCTTTCAGATTTGGCACTTCTGTCGTCAATGGATCCTCCATACTTCGCTGACGGTCGGTCAATGATTGCTGAATCAGATAATCTTGCTGATTGTTTCGTTGTCGAGCTAGTATGAAAGTGAAGAGGACGACTGTTTTGACACTGCCAGATGTTTTGATTTGCCCTCTGAGGTTCAAGGGCGCCTTTCTTCAAGAGGGGCGCTTTTAGCCACTGTAGACTGTGTTTTGCCTTGGTAGACAAAACGTGCACCTTCCAGACTTAGCCAAATTTTGGCCTTTTTCGTTTTGAGAATCTCCTTCGTTGAACGTCATCATTTTTATCTTTTTCCGCCATGGTTTCTTCGTTGAAGCTTTTGAGGTTTAGCTTTCAGCACCTGGTACTGGCCAATCTGCCATTAATGGCTGCGGAGCTCCTAACTTTGTTCCTGAAAAATAGAAATAGACCCACCAGAGTAAAACATATTTTTTGATAATTCTGACTTGATCAGTGTGATCGTGAAGGCAATTAAGCCTATCAGAATTATTTTCAATCATTTCCGGGAAGGTCCTATTTTTTAGGGTTTCCATAAAAATAGGGGTGTAAAACCCTAATTTTCGTTTTTTCAAAATTTTAACCATAGGTTCCTTGACAGAAACCCACAAGGATTTCATATTTGGTTTGACCTAAAACATACTTTAGATGGCATTTTTACGTTGTTTAGCTCAATTTAAGCAGAATGCCAAAAATTTCATTTTGGGTATAACACATAGATAACTTTAGTTCCCGTGAATAGTCTACTTTCTCCATGGGTTTAAATAAATATAAGACTTTATGATTTGTTTGTTTTTAACCTTTGAGGAATAGAGTGTAGTTTACTTTAATTGAGAATATAGACAGCTTAATTCATAATCTTATAAATGCTTGGCTATTATCAAATGATGATAGTAGTATTTTAGTATTTATATTTACCTATTAAGTTTTTATTAAACCTTCTTAAAATAGTATATATATGGTTTCAAATTAATAGAAAATAAAATAATGAACATTGTAGTTGTCAATGAGAAATGGGAAGTCTTAAAGAACATTATGATTTTTAAATTAATATTATTACTTTAATTATAATAATAATAATAATACTTGTTATTGTTTATTTATTAATCTTTCAAAAAATGGTGATACATGTATATACGTATTTATGTAATTTCAAGTCCTTACTTCATTAAGTAAAACGACTTAGTAGTTTAGATATATATGCTTTGATAAAATTAGAATCATGGAGTATTTTACTTGTGGTAATAAATATGTATATGAAATTGGATGATAGAGTTTTTAAATTCATAAGATCATCTTTTGTAAGATTGTGGATTTAGAGACATCATCATCATTTGGAGGTATCGATTGTCTTTACATTCAATGAACTAAATGTTTTGAAATAGTCATGTATGATTGGAAGTCTGGAATTAAATTTGTAAATTATGTTTAAACAATATTCCTACTTAGAGTTTATTTATATGTCGTGTAATGAGGTGTGGTGTTGTTATATCATTTTTTTTTAAAAGCTTATGATGCTGGTTTTTTTTTTTTTTAAAATCTGGAATAGAGATTTGTGAATTGCTTCCATATTGATTTAATGTGATTCCATGAGTTAAGCAAATTTAGAGTTCTGATAAATTCTACTTTAAGACATGTTGAATACTTATGTGTGGTGTTGAGTTTGTTCATGGAAACTTTGCCTTGTTTGTATTGTGATGTATTGTGTTGTTTAAGTCTTGTTATGTACTCAAATTTTTGGAGTCCTACGACATGGTGTTGAGTGTAGTTATGTAAGACTTAGTCATGCATGTTGGATTATTGTCTGGTCAGTTTGAGAATTTGTACCTAGGAGGAGTGGCTTCCGTTAGGGGCCGGACCGGAAGTGGTTGCATGGTGACCTCTCGGAAGTATTTGTTACAGTGATGACACTCGTTTCCTTGTGCTTCTGTCAGATCTCTTGTGTAAGGTCATCTTTGTTTATACCTTTGCTACCAAGAGTATGTCTATTGTCATATGGATTTATTGTCATTTTGATGACATGATTGTCGACCTGGTGTTGTATGTTGTCTCTTTTGTTGCCTGTTCGACTTGAGGACCTATTCTATCTCCTAGCACGGGGGGTGGGCTTTCGAGTTCCACAAGGTTGGGAGGAACGTGCCTCAGTTTCCATTGGGTCCCCTATAGGTGATATCATTCGTGTCATGATTTGTCTTGGTAGGATCTTGGATGTACGTCATTCACGGAGATGTTCGTCGGACGAGTTTGTGGTCAACCTAGACTCGTGATCTTATTCTTATTGTACTCACTATTTGGGTTCTATTGTATTATTCATTGAAGTATCGAGATTGGTCACAATCCCGTTTATTGTAAACAACTTGTAATACTACTATTGATGTATGGAATCTATAAATGACTATATTATTGATTTGAATTATTTGGTTTTAGTTGTGATGTGTTTATTTCTTACTTAAGTAGCATTGTTGTGGAACCCTTGAGTGTTTATGCTCGGTTTTTTTTACTTATTGAAATGAATTGTTTCAAAAAAAAATTATTCGGTTATTTAGTGTAATGCTTCCTGGGTTCCACGATGGGGCGTCACAGTTATCCTAGTGGCCTCAACCGAATCCCGACCCCCATACTCACTCATAGGGAATCAAATACCTTTTGTAAAGACAAGATAGATGACCTTGCCATTCCAAGCCTTCCCACTCATCCCAAGTCTAAACGAGCACTTGTGTCTATGAGTGAGGAAAAATTATCTTGATTAGTGAGAAGTTAGTCCTAATCTTTTAAGTATTGTTTTAGTTATCACTTGATTAAACCACCTCCGAAGGTTATCCAGTTTACCTCTTTGGGCTCTGATGCCTAACGGAAGCCACTCTTCTACCTGACAACACACAATCGAACCAATTACCAAGGGAACCCAAGTGCATACATAATAGATATTACAACCACTCCAACTCTAGGAGGAAACATAAAAAGAAACTCACTCCAAAATTGGAGGTAACAAACATAACAAAGTCACTCCTCCACTAGGAGTCACAAATCACCTAAACCACTCATTCCACAAGAGCCACAAAACATCCCCGTTTGTGGAAACTGGGTTAAACACTGACTAGACACCATGCACTACCCAAGGGATTCACACCAGGTTGACAAACATAATACGACAACCCACATAACTGAAAACCCCATCCGGAAGACTTATTAAACTCTATAACACAATTTTCCCCAAACGATAACGGAAACAGTTCACAATCAAGACGAGCAAGACGACATGAATTAAATCTACTTTGGATTTACTAAATCCATTTCCTCATTAACATTCAGTAATTTATTGTTATAATAAAACTAATTTAATAATGTCTCTTTCAGACATAGATGAAATTTAAACCAACATTTAATTCCCTAATTGCCTTTAAATAATAAAATAAGCATTTACTTCTATAATACATAACATATCGTTTTAAAATAAATAGTTGTTGTCCTTGCAACTAAATCATTTAAAAAGAATCAATTAATTTCGCCATTAAACACATTACTTACAAATCTAATATTTGCCTTTTCAAATATATTA
The DNA here is from genome assembly GCA_007115665.2 of Sequoiadendron giganteum. Taxonomy (NCBI): domain Eukaryota; kingdom Viridiplantae; phylum Streptophyta; class Pinopsida; order Cupressales; family Cupressaceae; genus Sequoiadendron; species Sequoiadendron giganteum. Next base: position 477,431,642 of record CM021104.1, read on the forward strand.
TTTTAAAATAAAATCAATAATTTGATTAAAAACACAATATTTTAAATTCCCCAATTATATTAAATCATACCATCATTTGATCAATATTTTAATATATGTATATTTTAAATATATATATATATATATATACATATATTAAAATTAATAATTAAATTATATGCATATATATAAATATAATATACATATTTAATAATTTATTTTTCATATATAATAATGTTTAATATTATATAATAAATAATAAATATTAATATATATTTTATCATTTAATATATATTAATATTTAATATTATAAAAATATAATATTAAAATATTACAACATATTTTATTTTAAAAATAAAAAGTCAACATAAATTTAGGACACGTTTTTCCCTCGGGCCGCGTGCCATTTTAGGGCTGGAGCCGTGCAGATTTCGAGGTGGGCAACTATCTCGGGCCACACACCAAACCCTAGGGTTGGTTGGCTGTGTTTACACACAGCCACCCCCATTGCTGGGGGCGACTGTGTGTAAACACAGTCGACACCCCCAAAGGGGGCGGTGGCTATGTTTATACACAGCCGCCCCTTGGCGGAGCTGCTGCGGTGGTGATAGAGGAGTGTGGGGGTCGCGCTGGGTGTGACTCCCCTACAATGCCTCCCATGGGGGGTGCGGTGGGGTGAGCCCCCAACGCCTCCCCCAACCTCCGATTTTGTTTTATATTTATATTTATATTGTTTTATTTATATATATTTTTTAAAATAACATAAAACCCTTGCAGATTTAATCCGTGATTTTACCCAGGCTACAATTTTTTTTGCATATATATATATATTTAATCAACAACCTCAAATGAAAATATATATATATATATATATACCAATATATCTATATATATATATACACATACACATATACATATATATATATATATATACATATACATATATATATACATATACATATATATACATATATATATATACACATATACATATATATACATATATACACACACACACACACACACACACACACATATATATATATATATATATTTTAACAAACTCCATATGAAATTTACAAATCAAATTGAAATAACCATTTACAACCAAGAACTCATTCTTTTTCTTGAAGAGATTCATTTTCAAACAAAGGTTTTGTTTCAGTTTCAAACTACTTTTCACATGGGTTTTCTTTGCACATCAAACAAAGTTTATAAATATTTTTCAAACAACACTAAAAATTGTGAAACCTTTCAAAATGAACAAATTAAACCAGAAGAAAACCTGAATCGAAAAGCTTGAAAGGTTAACAATGGAGCTCTCAATCCTTCTTCTGATACCTGCTCCTCCAAGAATTCCACTTGCTTCTTCCCAAACCAAAATCCAACAACAAATTTCTTTTCTTTCCTTCCTTTTTTCAAATTTTCAAAAACTTCTTGAAAACACATTCAAAATCCAAATAATAGAGAAAAATATCCAAAATATCTATGCAACCACCCTCATAAATTTTCAAAAACAGAATAGCAAAATATCTCTATTTTCAATTTTTGCATTTAAAATTTTCTAAAAATGAAATTTAAATCCTTTTTTCTTTAATTTTCAATTTCAAATAATAAAATCCATAAATTTCAAAATGGATAACTTATCTAATTTCAACACAATCAATTTAATTAATTAATAAAATAAATCTAATCCACGATTAAATTATTTATTAATTAAATTAAATTAATTAATAAATTGAATCATATTTCAAACATTAAACCAGATAGGTTTAATCAACCACTTAAATACATGAAGTCATTTATTTATCTTTTCTAACTTGCAATTTAAATAAAATCAAGGAAAATTGAACAATATTAAAACAACTGAACAAGACTAAGACCGATGACACACTATGACCAGGGTGATGACTTAGCATGGAAAACCTAGCTACTATCTCCCAATCGAATACCGTTGGGAAATGGACACGCTCAAACCTTTGAAGCCAGGTGGAATCGATGTCATGTACGTGTCAACCTACAAACAAAGAGTATATCCACATGCATATATAAATCATAATTAAAACACACCATGAAGAGGAAATCTCAGAATCGCAGGGCGCTCGCAAGCGAGTGATATGATATCGTCCCCTTCACCAATATAGTGTAACTAACTGAAAAATCTAACATAATAATTTAATCAAAAACATAAAACATCATTAATTTGAATATCCACTTATGCTAATTCAAAACATTCCATAATGATAACATCAAAATAAAATACCATCACATCAAATTATAACATGCACATCGCTTTACAGATAGCGATCAAATAGAACCAAGTACCATAGTCAAAGTACTAACAAAAAGCACACATAATAAGGTATCTGAATATCCAGAACATATCAAAGCAAACAAAACAAGACAAGGACACATTGTCCAGTCCAGAAAGCAAAACGGAGGGGTATTACAACTTCCTTGAAAGGAAAAGAATTATAGTTGTATAGAGGGTTTCATCCCAATTCCACTCACAACTAGGATGAGATGGGTGAAAGGATTTGTGAAAAAATTGAAGACAAGAGTAGCCACCTATCACTTGTAGAGACACTGACCGCAATCAAGAGAGATCCTCATGAATTCGAGGGATACTTTAACTTTAGATTTTAAAAAACCTAGGATAGGATCCCTACCTTGGTTAAACCTTCTCCTTATCATGCATTCTTCCACTACCTAAGGGTCCTGAATAGTGACATTGTTATGATATAGTCCATAGGAGGGACAACTTATCTAAATTCCTATGAAATTGTAACAAGGGCATAAATTTGTTTAATAAAATTTGGGAAGATAGTTCCAATGAACCTAATTCCTTTATTCCTAGAAATTCAACCTACACAACTCATTGTTGCATCTCTACCTATAGCAATAGTTAATCAACCAACTATATTTCCTACTCATTCAAATGAAAATTGCATGAAGTAAAAACCCTGCTAATTTTTTTTTTAATAATTTGGCGACTTTAAAGAGGAAACAAACCCAAAATAATAGGTCTTACCAGCCCCATAACTAATCTTTTACCAACCAAATAAGCAGCCCTGCCAAGTAAATGTACAAGGGTAGAATCATCAAATTTATGCTAGGCCTCTAAGAATTGTTAATTTGGCTAGTACATGTATATCAAATGTTATTTTCTAGTACACAATAACCTAGCTCAAGGTCATGAGTTTTATTACTCATGCAACCAACCTCACAACCAAAAATCATGTCAAAGTTGAGAGTTCATCCAAGATTTAATGGTTCAAAATATTGATACCTTCAAGATAATAGTTTGAAATAAACCAAGAAACTACTAGAAGGAAAGATCAAATACCAAGTGAATCCATATTAGTCAATTGGTATGAGGAATTGTTTTTGGCATGAATAGGTTTTCTACATTAGATAAAGGTCTTGATCCGGTGTTCCATAATACAAGGTCAAAGAGAAGGGAAATGGAAGATGGATCATCCTCCATGGTTAGTCAAGTGTCAACTTCCCAAGAATCCCAATGAGCTATAAATTAAGGTACAATAAAAAATCCTATACTACAATCAAATTAGGCTATTGGCAAGGGTAATAAGGTAAAAAATTAGCCTCAAACCAATCAACAAGCAAGACTGAACCCTACTATTACAAAATGTCTTCCAAATGTTATTTATTTCTCTTTTAATATTATGTATTAGATAAGAAAATCCAACCTAAATGTTACTATATGGGAAGCCTTTTCCATCCTATCTCAAAGATATTTTCTTCAAGAAGCATAAGAAGGACTGAATCAACCAAGTGATTTAGCAAATGAAGGAACAATAACTCTAGTCAGCCTAATTCAACAAAAGGAGGAAGGAAATGTGAATAAAAAGAGTAAGATACCTCCCTTCTACATTTATTTAATAATTGGAGACCATTTAGTCCATAATTTGCATGATAGATTCAAGGGTTGGTTGCCCTATTATGCATCAAAATTTAGTTGATCTTAGCATCAAATATGAGCTAGTGTATAAGGGAGCAGTACAATTAGATGGTACTACTGTTAAAATTGTAGGGGTCATTAAGGACTTAAATTGATCTTACATGCATGCCCAAGATTCTCAATCTTACAAGATATCTCTATCATATACCTTCATGCATTCTTTTCAATATGTTTATCTAGGGAGTTCACTACCAAGATAGGGGATATTTTTATTCTAATTGGTCCCACATGCTATTTAGGACAAGATATGTTTAGACACCTAAAAACAAATAACACATCATTTCATCTAAATCACCATCATCTCTTGTTATCATTTCCTATCCATGTATCCATCAATATTAATTAAATAGTTTTAATTATTTAATTAAGCTAGCACACTATCTTGATTAATTGAGTAATTTTTAATTATTTAATTATTTTATCATTTTTCGTCATCAACATTAATTAAATATTTTTTAATTATTTAATTTATCATTTTCTTCCAACCACTTTAATTAAATAATTTGTAATTATTTAATTATTTATAATTTTATTCCATCCACATTGATAATATTAATTTTTAGTTCTTTAATTAATTTCTTAATTTTTTTATCAACAATAATTAAATAATTTTTAATTCAAAGACATTAGACTTCCACAGTCCATGTCATTAAAGTATGTAGTTTCTGGATTCAACTATGTATTAGTTTTTGGATCAACGTTTCAGATCACACTCAGTGATCCATCATTAGGATGCAAAAAGAGATGTAGCTTCATCTCTTTTTGCATCCTGATGATGGATCACTGAGTGTGATTCGAAACGTTGATCCAAAAACTAATACACAGTTGAATCCAGAAACTACATACTTTAATTTTTAATTATTTAATTAACTAATGAATTCTTTTCATCCACCATAATTAAATAATTTTAATTATCTAGTTAGCTAACATTTCCTCTAAAATTAAATAAATTTATTCAATTTAATTTTTCTATCTTTATTTCTTCTAAAAATAAATAAAATAAATATTTTATTTATTTCCTATATATATCTTCATCTCATGCACTTGTAATTAAAAAAAGAAATTCTTTAATTCTATTTATATTATTCTATCTCCTAATTTAGTGAGTTGACTGAAAATCAATATCAGTTCACTCTCATTGACTCTCACTTCACTCATCCATGTAGTCACTAAGCTCATCATTTAATCCTTTCATCTTGGCACATGTCACTTGCACGTTCATCATGATCTCTCACTCAATCTCATCCATTTATATTTCAAAGCATCCTACACCATTGATCAAGTATCAAGTGAAAGCTATAAACTCTACACCATCATTTAAGCATTCAATCTCTCCATAAGTTTTAAGAAATCAAGCCATCTTTAGTTTAATTTAATCTACTTTATTATTTGTGCACACACTCTCATTGATGTAGTAACTTATTATTGAATTGGGTTTCATTAATATTATTTTCTTAAGATTCAATAATTTGATAGGCTCAGATTCTAACATACCTGATAAGACCCACATCCCTGAAATTTAACATTTTCTTCAGAGTTTTTATGATTGTTATGGTTACAGGTAGGAATCAATTGCTTTTGACCCAGAGTGGTGCTTTTTATTTGTAGAGCGACACTTTTTATTTGTATATTGATGCTTATGATATAGGTTTTGGTGCTTCAAAAATATCATTTGGTTCTTTTGATACAAAATTCAATGCATCTAAGACACAGACTAATACATTTGATTTTGTTTATAGGATCCTAACAATTTTATCAAATTTTAGACTTTTATTGTGTGCTACTTTCTAACCATTGATAATTTTTTGTTTTTAATTAACCCTTGCTTGATTTTTTGAGACTAATACTTATTTTTCAGGGTTTAAATATCATTTTTTAATTTATAGACTATGATTGTAGGTATAAAATTGTATATAAACACTTTTACAAATAGATCAGTACATCTAATACATAGAATGACACATAATGGTGCTTCTAAGAAATACAATGATGCATATGAGAGGTAATTGGGTGCTTTTGATAGGTATAGAGAAAGTTACTTTAACATGTTTCAAATATATTATTTTGATTTTGATTTTGTCAATTTGATTTAATTTTCACCTAATATTTTCTCGATTTTGGAAACTGATCAAGTGGTGTAGATTGGAAATCATTAGGAGAAGGAACTGAATTTGAGACTACTAACATAGTTTGGTGTAGGAAAAAGTAACATTTTTTTTTTATCTTAGTTGCAACCTTCATTTGGTTTTTAAAAATGAACATGTTTGTCATGCTTGTGTAGACTTCTAGGTGTGTATGCTCTCTCCTTATGCTACATGTGATTTTTTAGATCAAAAATAAACTCTTAGTTTACTTTATTTTATTTATTGTTCATTGAAGGTTGTATTAATTATGTATTCTCTCCCCTTGTGATTTGTGTGAGCTTGGGGATAAAAATAACTAGTATCAAGCTTTCCTATTAGGGGGCCTACAAAATTTTGTCACCCCAAGGTCGACCTCAATAAATTTTTCTAGTGGGGTATGAAAAGGGGGGAGAGTGAAACATGTAACTCAAGAGTGACCTATCATGATGTTTTCCCAAGCTTGGAGAACCTCGATCCATTGAGACTCACATATGTGAAGAGAATAGGAGAGACCCTCCTAGCCTCAAGCATTTGTAGATGGGCCCTTAGTTCACAGATCCCACTATGAACCTTTTTTTAGAAAGCCTAAGACCATTAGCCATAAATCTAGTGTGGTGTAAGGTACAATATCATGCTTGAAGTTACTCACCATGTATCTTCCTAAGAAAGGTAGAAATTCCTTAGGCTAAAGGTTTCAAAACCTCCAAGGTGAGAAAAAAGATGAGATTTTGTGCCACTAGACTCTTAGCCATCGAATTTTGAGAAGAGAGATGTTTCCTGTAGTAATCTCAAGTTATTTTATCATGTGGGCCCACACTATTATAATACTCCTTACTTTAATAATTAGGGTTGTTAATATTCTTGGCATGTTTTCTTGTCAATACTAGCATACACCATTCAACCTTATTATCTTGAAAATCTTTAGCCATTGTTTATGTTATTTTTATCTCTTGCTAAAGAAAATAATTTATCCAAAACTTGCGAAAACACCAACTATTACATAGAGTCACAATTATAAGTCTAATATTACATATTTGAGTCATCCTGTACTATGCTTCTAATTTCTATTATTATATTTGTGCATATCCTAGGTATAATTGTGTTTTTGATTCATGTTGTTGCACATTTGATTCACATAATTGCACTTTTGATCCATACTTTTATGCTCCCAATACACAAAATTACACATCTTATATATCCTTTAGCACATTTGAGCTAACCTTTGGTTATTATGATTCACATAATTGTGCATTTGACCTATATATTGGCACTTTTGATCTGATTCTTAAGCAATCTTGATCTAATAACATGTGCACTTTTCTAACAAAGCTATGATTTTGATCCTCTATTTTATAGTTTTGAGACATATTGTTACACTTTTGAGAAATAATTATGCACTTGAGAAATAGATTGATGTTTTTGACTATTCCTAAATTTCCAAAATACTCCAAAAGTTATATTTAGGGCCTTTGACCAAATAGACCCGAGACATAAGACCTGTAGCACATCTAACCTGAATTTATCATCATCATCCATCTCATATCATCCTTTTTGTAATTTTAGAGTTAATATTATAGTCTTATAAAAAAAATCATTTTCATTATAATAAATCATTCAAACAAAAATCCAATAACCAAAATAATCATAAGCTAGTCTAGATCTTCCATTATTTATCACTAGCTTAGCTCTTTTCTTGATAAATTGCCTCTTTCAAGTTGATAGTTGAGTTAGCCCTAATAATTTGTGGAAAAAATTACTTAGGATCGTTGGCTACTCATGAGTTGTTAAAATCCACTCTTATCCTGTTTCTTGAACTCATCAATCTAGTTCAAATAAAAAATCATCCAAATCTTAGCACTTATCGCCATAAGAAGATCTAGATCGAATTTGACCTATTAAAATTTTATCCTACATCATATTTTTATTAATTAAAAACACCAAAAAATAATCATCCAAAATCATCCAAATCCTTTGTCAAAATATAAAATCATACCTTTAGAAAAGTCCATAAGAAACAACACATCCATATCAAATAATCCAATTTGCACCTTACATCATTATCTCATGAGATATTCAAATTTGTATGCCTACAACAAGGTTTCAACATATGAAACTCATGGAGTCCAATCAAATTGAGTCAAAAATTACCACAACCATGGGTGATACATATCATGAGTTTGACATGTCTCCTTAGTCATTTAACCCTACTAATTATCAAACACCATGACCTTCCTCATCAAAGGTTATTGTAGATGATAATTATGCATGAGTCTATTGAATTGACACAAGAAAAATTATTAGAGATGCAACAAGATCTAGATGTAATAAATCTAATTGATTTCCTTCTTGCTATGGACCCAAACAAATATTTCCTTACACTATCACAAAAAGGTGCTAAACTACCTTCATATTTTGACATTACCATAGTTAAGGAGCAAGCCCTTACAAATATCACCTCATCACACACCATATATTGCACGAAAATTCCCATGTCTCAATCAATCAATGTATATACGCCTCAAGCTTCCATGCCAATTATGTCAAGTTGACTAACCATACCTTCCATTGACACAAATTTGATATTATTTTCTAAACAATACATCAATCCATTCTATCAAACATCATTCACATCTAATCACACGACCACACATATTCCTAATCAAAAATTTCTTCATTCATACCCCATAACACCTAATATTTCATATCCAACATTAAAACAAACACCAATATCCCATTTTCTTCGTGACCTAGCACATCAAACATTCATACTAATATCTCATTTTATTCACAACCTATCATTTTTAACATCCATACAAATATTCCATACACTTTACAACCATCCAACGTATCTACCAACACATACATCCCAAATAATTCCCACCAATCTTCTGCACTTAAAATTCTAAACAATTCACAACCTTTCACAAATATATATAGTCAAAACCATTCACAATTTTCCTCCTTCAATATCCCAAATCACTCTTTCATACCTAACATACCCATGAATATAAACTTTATAAATCAGTCACAATTTCATTCTCAATCGATTCCATTTACCATTCCCACAAACACACATATCCCTCAATCCCATAATTTATTATGCAACTCATTCAATATCCCACAATAATAAACCATTTGAAAAAATCAAAATCCTTCATTTAATTCATCAACCATCCCAAAACATCAAACATATATTACCTTGAATCAACCACCAATTGACACAACACATGGATTGGCCTTACAAATACAACACTTGCATAAGAAAATAACTTACATGGAATTAAGACACAAAGAAAAACTACACACTTGAGGATACATTTGTTTATACATTTGATCAAACAATACCTATGATTCCCTTCCCTCACAACTTTGAACTGCAAAAAATTGACAAGTATAAGGGAAGAGGTGATCCACAAGAGCATATACATGAATTATATATATCCTTCCTAGAGGTATCTTACAATAACACATAATTGATGCACCTCTTTCCCCTAAGTTTAAGAGGATAATAAATAGAATGGTCCTCTCATTTACAACATAGTATCAAGAGCTTTCATGAAATATCTGAAAAATTTCATCAATCACTTCTCTTACAATATTGAACATGAGATACCATTGACTGATTTATGCAATACAGAATAAAATAATGGATAATAATTTGCTTCCTTCCTATAATATTGGAGGAATATGGCCAATAAATTACCATGGCCTATACCAAAAAAATAACTTGTGAGAATTTTCTCCAAAACATCAATCAAGAAATAGGTTTCCACCTACAAGTGCAATATGCACACATTTGATGAAATCATAGATAAATGAACCACTATTAAAAAACCCCTCATTGAAAAAGGACTTGTGAAAATTTAAAAATAAAACAAAAACCATGCCTCACATTGTAATGATAAACCTCACCTATGGGCCAAGAACAAGAATATTACTGATGTTGGCATAGTGGATGCTAAATTTGTGAAGAATATACAAACACCACCTAACACACAACAAAATAACCAAAACATGACTCTCCCAAGGGGAGAACCTAGATATAACAATAATCCTAGAAAAAAATGCACTCCCCTAGGGGACACATTTGAGTCCACATTTAGGAAATTGGTCCAAACCAATCTCATTAAGCTTCTAGAGCAAAGAAAATATGACATGAACCACAATTCAAACCTTCATGGTAAAATGAAAACAAATATTGTGAGTACCATAGAATAAAAGCTCACAAGACACATAACTACATGAAATTGAAAAATCTAATCTAAGATCTTATTAATCAAGGGAATTTAAACATCAATGACTATCTTGGAAATTCTACCAATAATGATCTCGATATATACAAGGATCCAATACCTGATCATGAAAAGACAAATTACTCAAATAAAGGAAAGAGCTATAACAATGTTGACTATTCATATGATTCCATGGTGGGACATATTGAAGAAATTGATAACCAAATTGTCACTATCACCTTTCCAAACAAGACTCATGAATTTTAAATTACCACATGATATGGTAAAGTTACTCTCTAGGGAGCCCCTCAAGCACCCTATTTACCATCTAAATATAACCTTATAGAATATCTAAAGAAAACACCAGCCCAAATTTCAATCTTAGAATTTATCTGCATATGTCTTATGTAATGCCCAATATTTTTTGCCAAGAAAACCGAATAATTTTTTTGATCACTAATTAGCTACTAGTTACCACCCAAGTATAAGTGTATTAACTTGCACTGATGACCTAGGCATGAATTGAACCTAACAACTACATGCCATGACATCCTAAATTCTAGTGTAGAAGATTAAATCTAAGGGACATTCCACAAGACCATGCCGAGGGTTTCCTTGCATACACATTTTCTTATAAATACCATGATTGACCTTGATAGTGGGATTTGGGGTTGACTAAGGTTCATTTATAAAGCTAACACCTGAGCCTAAGGGTTACTACATCATTAATATCCTTGAGAACTCCTTAGGTTCAAATTGAGTAAAAAAAGGGTTGAGTTTACCCTAAGGGAGTTGAAATTCTATATTTTAGACTTTAATCACACGATATAGATAAACATGTGCAACCAATCATATACTTTTTTTTCATTTCTTAAGGTGATATTATATTAATATATTTTATATCTTATTGACTTAATTTTATCTATATGTCAAACATTTACATCTTAAAGTAATGTGAGTAAATTGAATCTATGTTGTTCAAGGGTAATTAATTCTATTAGCTCCAGATCAATTTTCTACACTAGTTAGGTCTATTGACTTGATACCCAACTAAAATCCATAAAATATTACACTTTTAAATGTAACCAAAATCTTATTATTACTAATAATTTAATGTTATCTAACTTTTTTCTATAATGGCACAAATTTTGAGGTGAAGTATTGTGTTCAACACCCATCCCCTTAATTTCCAGATAACAACTTTAAATTTAATTCGTAAAACCTATTTATAAGCATGTTCATATTGTTTTGCTTTTGGAATGAATGACTCATTTTGTATTTTATATTTGCAAGTTTTTATGGCCTAGTTAGCCTTAGGGAGGATTTGGGGTTTAATTTAAATTGAGAAAATCACTTCAAACTTTAAGATATCACTTTAATGATTTATGACATCAAAATTATTTATTTAATTATGTAGATGAGTCCTTTATTAATTTATAAAATTATTTTAATTAACTTAAGTCCAATTTTACATTTAAAAAACTCTTATTTAAATGTCCCATAAAATAATTTTAATTAATTTTATAAGGAACCAAATTTTATATTTAAATATTCCCAAAGTGATTTGATTAATTTATAAAGTCTCATAGTGCACCTTTAAATAATTACAGTGTGACTTTTAGTCACAACTTTAAGTTGAGGGGTTCTAGCCCCATTGTCCCCCACCATGGACAACTTTGTTTAATTAATTATGTTTACCTAAATTAACTATTAATTTTAACTAATAGAGCGTGCACCTATTTCTATCCATCGGATTAGATCAATCACAACCCTTAGATCTTAGGACAACTCCAAGTTAACCCTGAATCATAAGGATATTTTTAAAACTATCTTCTCATTTTCACTTTATTTGGTTTTGTAGGTTTGGAGGAGAGAAGGAAATGGAGAATGCCAAGTCCACCATTGTTGCATCTTGCAGGTTTTGAATATGAGGAAGGAGGGAAGGTTCTGAGAATGAATGGAGAAGGATTTAATCTCAATCATTTCATCACATACATCCATTTTTTGTTTTAGTTTTCACTCTTTTCATTTTAATAAATATATACAAAGATATTTATATATTCATATAAACATATTTATGTCTGCTTAACTCTCCTTTTTTATAGCATATTATAAATATGTGTATACTATTGTTGTTACTCTCATTTCCTTCAAGCATCTGTAGATATTTTATTAACACTTTTACTTCTGCCATTAATATTCATTTAACCGTTTGTTTTAATCCTCTATTTTTTCATTGTGTTGCAACAATGAATTCACAGAGGAGTATATTTATTTCACGGAGGATTATATCTTTTTCATTTCTTATGAATCTGCATACATTATTTTTATGTTGTTATTATTTTGTAAAAACCAGATGGCTCCTTTAATGGGGTCTCGACCCTCACACTTAAAGGTAAGTCGAGAGCTCCCATAGGGGTCCATGGACCCCCCTGTGGGTCTTGGTCCCCTTTGGAGCCCAACTCCTAGGTGGGGTAGAGGTGACAAGTTAACTTGTCTATCACCCCCAAACTTCCCTTTTTAAAAAAAATTATTCATTATGACATTTTAATAAATATTTTATATATATTTAATTATTATTTTATTTATTTATTTTAATATATATATACATTTATTAATATATCTAAAATAAAAGATGAGAATACTTCTTATATCTTATATATATATATATACTTGATGTGTATATATATATATAAATATTTCACATTTATGTATGAAGAGGTGTGAATTATTCATGCATTTATTTATGTTATATCTATAAATGAAACCCTCCTCATAATATGTATATCTAAAAGGAAAAAAAAACCAATTTAGATTGATAGTGTATTATGAATCCATTTCTTTTAGGTACTAATTGAATCCATTCATATTTTTTGTTGCAGCACATTTACTTGATATATTTCTTGTATTTTATCCGATTACATTCATTCTTTTCTCTTGAATCATAACAACTTATAAAAATTTATTAATATTCACATTATAGAAAGTGAACTTTCTATAGCAGATTCAAGAATATAAATTCTTTTTCTTGCATTCAACACAAACACTGAAAAATAAATAATCCCAATACCCTCTACAATTAAATACCAAGGAATAAGAGAGGACTTATTAAGAATTTACTTCACCCATTCCAACACTACCAACATAAGAATATCTCTTACTTTATCAAAATAAACTATAATCTCTTACATTTTTCCTGTTTGTTTTTTGCACAACAATATGAGCAACTTACAACTTGTTCATCATTAAGATTACATGAACATGCTATACCAAAGATAACCTGATTAAAGCCTTCAATTTCCATCATTCACCTTTAAGGAATGGGGTAATATCATGCCAATGGAAGAGAAAAAAATCTCCACCCATCTATTTTAGCATCACTAAGCCATTCATGGTTCTAGCCAACCCCCGAACATGGAGAAAACACCAACATCCATAAATCAAAACATAATAGTACAACCCTCAACAAAAAAATAAAATTCAAAACAAGTTTATACAAAACCCCATATGAAATATTTTGCAAGGACCCACTAAATTTTGGTTCATTCACAACTCTCTAAGGATTGTAACTACCCATTTCACAAAAGAAAACTCAATAAATTTATAGTCATTTATAGCAAGAACTTCAACAAAATAAAGAAATCATAACCAACATTTCAACAACTAAATAAATCTCAAAAATATCTATCCATGGCATAATAGGGTCAAAGGACTTATCTTTCCTTATTGCTCATTCCTTTTGTGATTTATTCTTCTTCTTCTTCCTTCCAAACCCTCTCTCCAAGCTCTCCCTTCCAGCCTCCGAAACATGAATTTTTTTAACTCTCCCAGCCTTTTTGTTCCCAACAATTAAAATAAAATAAAGTAACCAAAACCCTAAACTCAAATTTTGTCACAATCATAAAATGGAGATAAAAGGGGTCAATAGTCATTTATTTGATAATTTATGGCCTCCAAAAAGTGCCCAACCCTTAGGTATATACGTAATGCCTTTAAAAACACTAATATAATAAAAATCTAATATTTCAAGACACTTTTAACCAACCTAGAATATACCCTCCTATTTAACGGGATTAAATGAACTCCTATTTCTAACACATGATTTCCCAAAGAAGAATTTCAAATAAATTAAATAACAATAAACCAAAAATCCTAAAAGACAACTTAAAAGATAAAAGCCATCACATTATCTCTACCCTTAAAACATGAAGCAAAATATACAACTTCAATGAGTGGAGTGTTTTAGTAGGGTTTTGATGTATCTCCCTTCTTCCCATTGGTACTTATTTCCTATTCAACAACCACACCATTAGTATATATATATGGCTAAGCATCATCAAAATTACACAATTTTAATTAATCTCACTATGATCATTTTCCTAACTTAATTGATAAAAATATAAATTCATATAATCAATTCAAACTCATCATCAAGGAAACTAAATTCATAACCATTGGTTTAACCTCCCCTAATTTTAATTTTATCTTCAACAACTTTCTTATTATCAAGAAGGAATATATATATACATACATACATATATATATATATATATATATATATATATATATATATATATATATATATATATATATATATATATATATATATATATATATATTATAGATATTATATTATATATATTATGCATATAACTTACCACCTATACTTACTTGAAGTTGATCTATAGTTCAATTAGTGTCACCTTTACTCACATCGACATATGATTGCTGGAAAATTCCCTCCAGTTGTAATGAAAAATATTAATACCTCCAATACCTAACATAGATAAAATCTTCATCAAAGACATTTAACTCATTAGTATATTTATTGAACTAAAATTTAATACCACAGTGGTCCTCATATTTTTACTCAACTAATTTTATTCATTATATTTTTTTTCTTTAAAATAACCCATTCTCAAATAATCACCCACAATACTAAACTTGGTCAAACAATCACAATAATTAAATGGTCTATGCCAATTATTTATTCCAAGTTTAAATAATCCATATTCCTTATCATCACTCATAACATTCATTAGCATCATTAAATTCTAAACACACAATAAGATGCAAGAACTAATAATCTTTTAGATAGTCAATCCATAAGAGGGTTATGCAAAGTTTTCTTAAACAAAAATAACCATGTCTACTACATAAGTTAAAAGAGAGAGGAATTAATACATATAATTCACCAATATGGTTGATAACACCAACATATCAATGAAATTGCACCACACATCTAATTTATTTAACCCATAATGGAACAAATGCCAAGGACTACCAAAATACTATGTTGGAGATTTTTTGGTGTTTTCATTAGTATATTCATTGATGTCAACCTCCAATATGGTTAGGGAGATTGTTGGAGATTGTTGCACTATGTTGTCATTAGTGTTGTGATTTGATGTCAACATATAGTGTGGTCATGTTGAGAATTTTTTCTAGTATTGAGTAGGTGTTTCAGATGCTATAAATATGTTGAGCAGGTGTTTGTCGTGTTTTTGATGTAGTTGGTTCACTTGGTTTCTAAGTGATTTTGAGAAAATTTGAATAAAAGAGTGTGCAGTGTGACAAAGGTGTGTTTAGTTTCATGCTCCAAATTTCATCATGGTTGAAGATATGATTTTGTGATTTTTATGTGATGATCAGAGGTGTTTAGAGGTGCTATATCCAAAGTTTCAGGTTCTAGATCATGTGGTAGTGAAAGTTGTGTTTGACAGCATGTTGCCTATGAAGAAGGTTGTTTGGGAAAAATGAGATTGCTCCAAATTTCTTCACATTGAGGTTTATTGTTTTGCAGATTTGGGAATGTGATCAGATTGTTTGTACCTAAATTTCCTTGGAGTATCTAGTGTTCAGTTGTTTCACAAGGTTGGTGAGTGAGATATATGTTTGTGGCAGTGTGGTTGGCTGCACATAATAGAAGTGGTCTTTAGTTTCAGGTGGTTACAATAGTATTGCTGAATATTTTTATGGTGTTGGAATATTCTTGGATGTTGTGGAATGTTTCTATATAGTTTGTGTGGTATTTCTAGACCTAGAGAGGCATGTATGTGGTCGCTTATTAGTGTTAGTGTAGGTTTGGCTAACTTGGCATGCTAGCACTAATTCTGAAGGTTGTTTATTGTTTTTGGAAGCATGGTGGAGTGTTTTAGTGTATATTTGGGTCCTAGTTAACCCTTGGTGTGGTCTATCTTCACTTATTTCCACCACATAAGTGTTTGGTGCTAACCTATTTAGTGGTTGTATGTTTGAGGTGCATACATTTCATTGAGTCCAACATGGAGAATTTTTTTGAGGTTGTGGAGGATATATAAGAAAGTTTAATTGTTGAAGAAGTATGGTTATGTGTGGTGTGGTGTGAAATGATGTAAATGTGATCAAGTTTGGTGATCTGAGTGTGAGCTTAAATGCCTAAGGCTACTAGATGTAGTGAGCAGAAGGTGACTACAGTTTTAGTGTGCCTAAATTTGCTGGAGGTAGTGAGCCAAAGGTTGTAGATGGTGTAGAGTTGTAGCGGTGGATTTTTCCTATTGCTCTGAGATAGTGAATCTCTTTGTAACAATATTCTTCTATTCTTCTTTCTTCCAGATAGTGAGTTCTTTGGGTATTGAGCCCTTTAGTGAGACATTCTTCTCTTTTGGGAAATGAGCCCTTCTAATAGTGAGCCTATTGGATTCAGTGTTGCTATTCATATTTATGTGAGATAATCCTCATTGTGGTTTTCCCTTGATTAGGGTTTTCCACATAAATCTGGTATTCTATTTTGTATGGTGTTGAATGTGTTTATGTTTCATTTTTTTACATTTTTTTGATGATAATAAGGGTTTTCTGGATAACAAGAGTTTAAGGTTTTAACGTACAAATGATTCACCCCCTCTCAATTGTCCTATGTGTCTAATAATTGGTATCAAAGTTGTGGCTCCTTGGAAGAAGTTTAACCGCTTGAGGTAGATCTGGATGGTGCAAAAAATGGGTGTCAAAGATCCTATATTTGATAGAACGAATTATGCTTACTAGAAAGACAAGATGGAAGCTTTTCTTGTCTCTCTAGGGTTTTAATATGCCTACTAATGGCCTGATAAGTGATGATGAGTTCAAGGATTATGAGAATAATGGAAAAGCAAGAAATGTTATCTTGAGTGTTCTTTCTGATTCTGAACTTGGAAAGGTGATAAGTCTCAAAACCACTAAAGAGATTTGGACAATGTTGTAGAGAATTTATGAAGGAGATGATAAGGTCAAGCAAGAAAATATGTAGAATTTCGAAGCCAAATTTGAAAACCTAAGGATTTATAAAGATGAAGACATTACAACCTACATGCTTAGAGTGGATGAAGTTATTAATTCCATCAATGGTCTTGGTGGTAAGTTAGAAGAAAGTGAAGCAAAAAAGGTATTGAGAACTCTTCCTAAATCTTACAGTTCTAAAGTTTTTACTATTGAGGAAGCTCAAAATTTAGATCAATATTCTAGAGATTATTTTTTTGGTGGTTTAATTTCTTTTGAATTGAGATATTTTGGTCAAGATGCTACAAAGAAAGAAACTTACTTTAAAGTAAAAAGGGTAGAGAAGGATGATGAATCAAATCCTAATGATCTTGATGAGGTGGAAGAAAATTTTGTAAGGAGATTGAAAAAGGGCACTAGAAAATACAAAGGTAAGTTATCCTTCAAATGTTTCAATTGTGGAAATATAGGCCATTATTCTTCTAAATGTCCAATCAAAGTTGCAAATGACAAACAAAAGGATCATAAAGATAAATCTATCAAGAAGAGTTATTAAATGTTGAAAAAGACAATGGTGTATCTGATGATGAGGAATCTGACTATCCTGATGAGGATAGTAATGAATGCTTGTTCATGGATTTGAATGTGAGAACTAATTCTACTTATCATAAAATATGTGTGAAGGAAAGTACTCTGAAAATAGGTCACAATATTGAAGGAACTATGGTTACTTATTTTTATGCAAGAGAGGAGATAAATTACTGGATAATTGATAGTGGATTCTCAAATCATATGACAAGTGACAAGAGTAAGTTTTTTAAACTTTAGAAGTATGATGGTGGTCTTGTTAAGTTTGGTGATGATACATCTGCTAAGATATGTGGAAAAGGTTCAATTAGTTTTGATGGCAAGCATAAAATAAATGATGTTCTTTATGTCAAGGGTCTCTGACATAATATTCTTAGTGTGTAGGAAAAATGTGCAATAGAGGATACAATTTTATGTTTCAGGATGATTGTGAAATTAGAAAAGGAAGCTCCAAAACTTTGGTTGCTACAAGAACAAGGACAAAAGTAAATTTTTATCAGCCCAAAGGTGGTGTTGTTAAGTGCTTTATGTAACAAATCAATGAAATTTGGCTATGGAATAGAAGAATGGGTCACATTAACTTTGATAACCTAGTGAATATCAATCCTATTGATGTTGTGAGAGATTTGCTAAGGATTATGCAATATGCAAAGAGTGTCAATTTGGAAAGCAAACAGAGAAGAGGTTCAAAACCAAAGAATATTCTATCACAAGATCTTTGGAGTTGGTGCATATAGACCTATGTAGACCCACAAGAATAAGAAGCTCTCAAGGTGACAAGTATTTCATGTTATTAATAGTTGATTATTGTAGAATGACTTGGGTATTATTTCTAAAAGAAAAATAAAAAGCTCTAGATAAGTTTAAATCCTTTAAATCTATGGTTGAGAATGAAATGGAATTGAATTTCAAATGCTTGAGGTCTGAAAGAGGTGGTGAGTTCACCTCCAATGATTTTAACAAATTTTTTGAAGATCATGGAATAAAGAGATAGTTATCAGCTCCTAGGACTCCTTAGTAGAATGGAGTTTTGGAGAGGAAGAATAAGACAATTCATGAAGCAACAAGAACCATGGTGAAAGAAGATAATCTACTAGATTTTTACTGGAGAGAAACAATTCATACTGTAGTATACATACTTAACAGAGGAAAAGAAAGCATGGATAGTTCAAAGAATCCTTATGAGTTATGGTATGGAAAACCTCCTATTGTGAAATATTTTAGAGTGTTTGGAAGAAAATTCTATATGAAAAGAGATGAAGAAAGCTTGGTAAATTTTGATGTAAGATATGATGAAGGAATCTTCATTGGATACTCTACAAAAAGAAAGGCATACAAATTCTATAACAAAAGGTTGAAGAAGATTATTGAAAGTGAAAGTGTCAAAGTGGATGAAGAACCACATCAAAGCTCTATGTTGATAGAAGGATATGAATCAAAATAACCTCCTTGCAATGAAGAAGAAAAAGATGAAGAGAAAGAAAAAGAGATGATAGTGGAAGAGGAAGAAGCTCTGGAAAAGATCCCTAAGACTCCTAAGTATGTGCAAAAGAATCATTCTAAATATCAAATCATTAGAGATAAGAGAAAAGGTGTGTTGACAAGGAGAAAAGTTGCTATGATAGAAGAAGAGCTTAAATTTTGTTTAATTTTAGAAGTAGAACCTAAAATAGTAACTGAAGCATGCAAGGATGAGAACTAGATCAACACTATGGAAGAAGGGTTGAGACAGATTGAGAAGAATTAGACTTAGGAATTGGTCCCAAGACCAACAAACAAGAATGTGATAGGAAATAAATGGGATTTTAGGAACAAACTAAATGAGGATGGAAAGGTTGTTAGAAATAAGGCCAGACTTGTGTGTAAGGGATACTCACAAGTGGAAGGAATATATTTTGAAGAGTCTTTTTCTTTTATGGAAAGAATGGAATCCATTAGAATGTTTTTGGCTTTTGCAGCACATAAATACTTCAAGGTGTGTCAGATGGATGTCAAGTCTACCTTCTTGAATAGTGATTTAGAAGAAGAGGTTTACATTGAACAACCAAAAGCTTTTTCATTGTTAGAAGATTTTGATATGGTCTATAGATTAAAAAAGGCATTGAATGGACTCAAACAACCTCCTAGAGCTTGGTATGCAAGATTGGATAGATACTTGTTGCAATAGGGATTCAAAAAGGGTATTGTAGATAACAATCTTTACTTCAATGTTGAGGGAGATTAGATCCTGATTGTGGTTTTGTATGTTGATTACATAATCTTTGGAGGAAATCAAGGTATGTGTAAGAGATTTGCAGAGTAGATGCAAAAAGAGTTTGATATGTCAATGTTTGGGGAGATGAATTTCTTCCTTGGGTTAAAAATTTGTCAATCAAAAAAAATAATTTTCATTTCATAGTCAAATTATGTCAAGGAAACATTGAAGAAGTTTGCAATGGAGGATTCTAAACCAATGTGTACTCCCATAGTTACTAGTTGCAAGTTGAGAAAAAATAATGAATCTCCTAAGATAGATCAGAGAAAGTGTAGATCAATGATTGGTGGATTGCTATATCTTACTTCTACAAGAATGGATATCATGCATGCAATTTGTCTTGTGGAAAGATTTTAAGATCCTAGAAAATCACATGTGGCACCAGTCTAAAGGATATTCATATACTTGAAGGGCACTCTAGATTTTGGTCTATGGTATCCTAGGGATTTTGATTTCTCTTCGAGTGCTTATAAAGATTTAGATTGGAAAGTTTGTGTAGATGAAAGAAGAAGTACAAGTGGAGGTGTTTTCTTTCTTGGAACTAGGTTAGGTTTTTGGTTGAGTAAGAAGCAACATTCAACATTTTTATCTACTACAGAAGAAAAATATATTGCTGCAACATCATGTTGCAAACAAGTGTTATGGATGAAGTAGACATTGAAGGATATCAGGGTGTCATATGATGAACCTATTTCTATCTTGTGTGATAATAAAAGTTCTATCAATATTTCAAAAAACTTGGAAATGCATTCAAGGAAAAATCATATCTTTATCTAGTATCACTTTCTAAGAGAGAAAGTTGTAGAGAATGAGGTGAAGCTAGAGTACGTGCCTAGAAAGGATCAAGTTGTAGATATTTTCACAAAGGCTCTTCCAAAAGATACATTTGAGTATCTTTGACAGAAGTTAGGGGTTATTACCCCTCCTTCTTTCAATTAGATGCATAAGGTTGTGCATCTTTCAAGGAGAGCATTTCAAGATACATTCTTGGTTCTGGATTGATGAAGGCTACCTCTCAGGGGGAGTAGGTAGTGGTGTGTTTCAATTGGTGTAGTTAGGGGGGTCATATCCTATACCCCTAAGGGGGATTAAGTGGAGAGAAAGAAGTGTAGAGGGGGTAGTAGAGAGAAAGTAGTGTGTTGGTGTTGCCTAAAGCAAATATTTCAATTGATGTCAAAGGGAGAGATTTTTTCCTTTTGTCATTGATTTCAAAGGGGGGAAGAGATTGAAGTCTAAGAAAATCCTCAAGAAAGGAGGAGAAAAATGAAGGAAATGGAAAGAGAGAGTGAAGTCTAAGGAATGCCCTAGTTAGGGGGAGAGACTGAAGTAATGAGGAGAGTTGTCCGAGTGTTGGAGTTGTAGAGTTGCTTCTGTTGATTGATGGTTTTTCAGAGCCATTGCTGCCATCAATGATAAAGGGGAAGATTGTTGGAGATTTTTTGGTGTTGTCATTAGTGTTGTAATTGATGTCAACCTTCAGTATAGTTAGTGATATTGTTGGATTTTGTTGCACTATGTTGGCATTAGTGTTGTGATTTGATGTCAACCTCTAGCATGGTCATGTCGAGAAGTGTTTGTGGTATTGAGCAGGTGTTGCAGATGTTGTAGATATGTTGAGAAAGTGTTTGTGGTGTTGCTGATGTAGTTGGTTTACTTTATTTCCAAGTGATTTTGAGAAAATTTGAATAAAAGAGTGTGTAGTGTGATAGAGGCGTGTTCAATGTCATGCTTTGCATTTCTTCATGGTTGAATATATGATTGTACAATTTGGATGTGAGGATCATATGTGTTCAAAGGTGCTATATGTAGTGTTTTAGGTTTTGAATCACGTGGAAGTGGAAGTTGTGTTTGATAGTGTGTTGCAAGATGTGAAGAAGGTTGTCTAGGAGAAATGAGATTGCTCCGTATTGAGGTTTATTTTCTTGCAGATTTGGGAATGTTCTTAGATTGTTTGTACCTACATTTCCCTAGAGTATCTAGTCTTCAATTATTTCACAAGGTTGGTGAGTGAGACATATGTCTGTGGAAGTGTGGCTAGTTGCCCAAAATGAAAGTGTTCTTCATTTTTAGGTGGTTGCGACAATATTTCTAAATATTTTGATGGTGTTGGAATATTATTAGATGTTGTGGATTTTTGTTATGTGTTCCATGTGGTATTTTTGGACCTAGAGATGCATGTATGTGGTCACTTGTTAGTGTTAGTGTAGGTTTGGCCAACATGGTGTGATAATGCTAATTATAAAGGTTGTTTGTTGTTTGTGGAAGTGTGGAAAATCATTTCAATGTAGATTTGGGTCCTATTTGACCCTTGGTGTGGTATGCCTTCACTTCATTCCACCACAAAAGTGTTTGGTGACAACCTATTTAATGGTTGCACATTTGAGGTGCATATGTTTCATTAAGGCATGGAGAAAGTTTTTGAGGATGTGGAGGATATATAAGCAAGGTTAATTTTTGAATAGTATGGTGGTGTGGTGTGAAATGATGCAAATATGATCAAGTGTGGTGATATGAGTGTGATATTAAATGCCTAAGGCTATTAGATGTAGTGAGTAGAAGGTGTCAACATTTTCAGTGTGCTTGAAGTTGTTGGAGGTAGTGAGCCAAAGGTTGCAGATGGTGTAGAGTTACAATGGTGGATTTTTCTTGTTTCTTTGAGATAGTGAATATCTCTGTAACAATCTTCTTCTATTCTTATTTCTTTCAAAAAATGAGTCCTTTGGGAAATGAGGCATTCTTCTCTTTTGAGTAGTGATCCCTTCCGACAATGAGCCTATTGTATTTAGTTTTTCTATTCATATACATGTGAGCTAATCATCATCATGGTTTTTACTTGATTAGGGTTTTCCATGTAAATATGGTGTTCTCTTGTGTATGATAAGGGTTTCATGGTTAAGAAGAATTTAAAGTTTTAATGTATAACTGATTCACTCCCTCTGAGTTGTCCTATGTTTCTAACATACTATTAGTCACACAAAGGTTGGCCTTACATTCCCCTCCCCTTAGATTAGAATTCATCTTGGAAGTCTCTAAGGTTTGGGAAATATAATCCTAATATGATCTTGCACATAAATTTCTGATTATGTCAAGTCTTATTTGTTATATTCTTGAAATTAGTTAGAGCATAAGAATAAAGTATGAGTTTAAATAGTTTCTCCCACAATGTTAACAACCATGTATTAGAAAGAAAATGCCATACTATCCACTATAATTCCCATAAAAATCACAACAAAAAATGTTTACACCATTCACACAATATTTTACATTAATAGAATGGTCATCTAAAGTAAGGTGACACGCATGTATATAAGAATCACACCAATATTGTATAATTCAATAGTCAAACTCATCAATAATCAACATATAATGCTATTTTTTTAAACTAAACCTTATTTAAAATAAATAGAACTCCACAATCATTTTTTAAGGAATAATTAACATCATCTCATTTATACATATCTCTATTACTTAGTACAAAATTATCCAACATCACATCCACTAGTTATTAACACATACATCACAATTTACTGCACAAGGTCCACATCACAAGGCTCACACAATTGGATTTATGAGGATGAAATATGTAGAGTACCCATGAATAGTCCAAATCACCATATTATTGTAGATTTGGTAACCTAAAATAATGAGTAAGTAAAAATTCAATGTGTCATCACTGTGTACCCATATGATCATATAACCGTGTATCCAATGAAGCCACATACCATAAATTTCATAGTCATAATAGGAAATATGGTCTTGAGGCCCTTCCCAAGAACCCATCCATACATTTCCTAGTACCTTCCCCTTTTTTGTGTAAGGGCGTTAGCCTCCAAAAAGAAGGTACACAAGAAATCACTCACATAAAGCTAGGGGTAAATGGATTACGACTATCCCATACTGGTCTCATTTGTAGCCCCAATCCTCACAATAGATTCCCCAAGCCATCTATTCCCTTATACAACCTACCAAGGATCCCTCCTAGATATGGTAGTTTACATAGATCACATTACAACACACAAGCCAATAGTTGCAAAATCATAAGAAGGCCTTAAAGAAAATAATGTAAGAACATAAACCAAAATCATGATAAAATCTCATGCAAGAAAATGTAGAATTCTACAATCAAAATGAACAATGATGAAATATTTCAATTAAGAAAGAAAAATTAAGCAAGTCCTTGAGGTAAAGAGGACCAAGTGAAACTCAAATGGCTAAGTAGCCTAGCATTAAAATTCAACATTGTTGGCATAAAAATAATGAAAAAAAATCATCAATAAATAACAATAACAATAAATCACATTCCCATAAAATTTGCACATTACATACACTATGTGGCTTTGCTAAAGCCACTTAAGGGGAGGAGTGGAATATTGGTCTCAAGCCACATAATGTATAGTAGCATTCAATTTCATGGTCGTCTCAAAGCACATAAAAATTATAGCAAAATAACCATATCCTATAGAACAAGCATAGTCTCACACAACCAAGGACTTGCTAAACAACCAAACCATAAGTCTTGCTTGAAATATCCCATATGCAAGTTACTTGTAATTATTTTATGATCTAAATTTGACCTTGTATAGCATACTAACCACTACTAATTGCTTCCATGGTTATTTCCATATTCTATCTTCTCTTTCCATAATATTACTTTTATGTACCTCTTAACATAATTTTTTGTGCAACTGATTGCTAATCCAAGCACGTTCTTGTAATTCTGAGCTCTTTATCCCATGGTTTAATTTGTTCAGATTTATTTCCAAAGTTTTCCTGATAATCCATAGCTAATAAAAGTTTACTCATATACTTACTAGCTCCCAATTCTATCAAATACCCAAAGTCTGAAAGTTGGCTTAAATGTCACACCCTTGAAATACCAAATATTGACCAAACTATGAGAAGTAAATCTAAACCAAGGTACATTGTAGATCATCCTCCATCTGATAGGGTACCAATCTCAAAGGTTAGGTTTTTACTAGAAACCAATAAGTGTGGCTCTCATGTGTTGGAGAGTAGATCACAATCAACATCCATGAAAAATCACATCTTGATGTAGGTCCTTTGTCTAGATTAGGGAAGACATCTCTAGAAACTCATAATTTCCCAATAGATGGACCTATGTCCCTCAGCCCCGAGTTACACTAGTGGTCCCTCTTCCAAAGTAAAGGGTCAACACTAAGGCAAGAACACCAACATAAAACAACACATGACCAAAATTTCCTATCCATAGACATACAACCACTCCAACTTTAACATTTTGGCATCTAAACACACATGAATGTCACAAAGGGTACACATAGGTAGATTGTACTTGAAATCCACATCACCCTTATCCCAAGTTGGATACTATGTATCAAACACTTGAAGCACAACACAAATTTGACTGGTTTTGCCACATTTTACAACACATATACTTTCTATGGTGTTCACCACATCCTATCACAAAATTAAAATACACACACATTACATTCACTCAATAGGGGTCTTCTAAATTTATTCATTGAATTTGTAAATTTTTTATAGCTTATATCTAATCATAGCTTTAACTATTAGTTAGATCTCAATTTAAAATTTAACATACATGATAAATTACACTTCCAACCACATCTCGATTTCACTAGAGATACTCATTTGCACTTCCTAATGTCAATTCTAAATAACATCTATAGAGGATAATGGTGTTTCCATAATCAAAATAATTGTTTCTCTTTCTAGCACAACTAAGTTTGCAAGGTTCTATGTTTCATGGTTGAATGTTCAATCGACTATAGGGGTTTAACAATAAATTTACAACTCCCTACTTTGAAGGTGGAATATCAACACTTTAATTTTATAATATGAGCATTATAATGTAAGGAAGATTTAAATTCATAATTTTCTAATAATTCATCCAATATTATTTTTTACAGCTCATTACCCCTTGTATATATACATCCTATATTTTAGCATATTAAAATTGAATCATCTCACATTTTGAACCCTATACATATAGATACCAAAGTTTTATGAAAAGCGCACAATACCAGAAATGTAAGAAGTAAAATTACCAAGAAATTTGAATGCTTAAATAGTTTTTCCCATGAATTCAAGGATACATAGTTTCCTTACTCAATAAGATAATAACACACATTATTAGTTAAAATTGGCATGTCTATTTTATTGCTCCTAGTTTATAATATCAATCACTTGATTCAACATATATTGAACATATTTTATTACTCATTACCAAGATAAAATATTAAAATAATCTATTATATGGATATTCATACTTGTAGATATGATATATATTTGCGAAAATTTAATAACTGTATAACTAACAATTTATCCTTCATTTCTATGTACTAATGAGTCATCAATCTCTAGGAGACATTCGTGAGGATTAAATGTTTTGGGAAATGTTTCATTTTCTAATCATAACTTTATTTAAATATTTCCTCTTCAAAAGAGGTTTCTTCATATTTTGATTAGTGACAAAGAAGATATATACCTTCTACTTTAATTGGGTTACTATTACATAATTTATTTAGTTTATCCTACAAACTCTTACACAATCTTTAATCTTGGTTTCCAACAACTATGTTCTATAAACCTTGTTTTATAGATTTAGAATGATATGACTGATGCAAATGTACCTTCAAATCCCCAATAATAATTCCCCATTTACTTACTATGTTCCTAAGAATTCTATAGCTTGCTTCTACTGTTTTTCCCATAGTGGAACAGTGCACAATACTTTAAATTTATTTATTTTCTTTTAGTAAAAAGAGGAAAAAGGGTATTCCAATTAATTAGCTTCATTATTTAGTATTTATCCCACAAGCTATAATTCATGATACCTAGTGTTTTAATTGAGCCTTCAAAGGAAATACACCTAAATAACATATATGTTTGATCATGATTTAAGTTGTAGGAGGAACTTGGAAGGCTAGGAATTTAAAGTGTCGAAGAACCAAATGCATGTTTAATTCTCATCCAACTACCAAGTTCTACTTGTAACTTTACAATGATGTCAAATAATTTATACTTTAATAGATGTCCTTCTTAAGATTTAATAAGACTCCAAATAGGACTAGGGAGGATGTTCTAATGGCTTACACTTGATAATCATACAGTTTATTCTTGTTATGGATTTAGAATAGGGTTTCTTTAGTAAACCAAGATCTATATGATATTTGCATTTTATATTCAACGGACATGTCCCCTTAGGTCTCAAGGTTATAAAGAGGTATATGGAAATAACTTATACAAACAACATTTGTTATTTGAACTAATATTTCTTTAATTAATCTTGCTATATTATATATATATATATATATATATATATATATACATGAGTTATAATCATACAAAGGGCAAGAAGCTGACATTCCCTTCATAAAATCCATTATAATATATTATCATTCCCTGAGCCAAAACACATTCCTATGAGGTCGTCATATTCCAAAGAACTACATCTATCCAATTTTGGTTAAAAGTTGTATGATTTAATAATTTAGGTTCATAAGAAGAGGTCACATCCAACAAGTTAGTATTGTTATTTAAATACTCAAGGGGACTATTTAGCGATAATAACTCTAACCTTTAATTTTCCTTACAAGCTATGTGAAAGTGTATTACTTGTATTAAATTAAGCTCCACCCAAGGAAAATTTCACAAAAGTAAATAAGTTATTTATTTCATTTATTTTCACAATTTAAAATAATTAGCATACACTAACTTGCACAACACCATCATATGCAACTACTAAGATCCACTCGATTCCTAGAGTTCTCAGTGTTGCAACCTGGATGCTTTGATACCAAATGTAATGCCCAATATTTTTCACCAAGGAAATTGAATAATTTTTTTTTATCACTAATTAGCTACTAGTCACCACCCAAGTGTAAGTGTATTAACTTAAATAGATGACATAGAAATGAATTGAACCCAATGACAACATGCCATGACATCCTGAATTCTACTGCGAAATATTAAATCTAAGGGACATTCCACAAGACCATGCCTAGGGTTTCCTTGCATACACATTTTCTAATAGGCATCATGATTGACCTTGGTGTTGGGGTTTGGGGTTGACCAAAGTTTATTTATAAATCTAGTGCCTAAGCCTAAGGGTTACTCCATCATTAATGTCCTTAAGAACTCCTTAAGTTTGAATTGGGTAAAACAAGGGTTGAGTTTACCCTAAGGGAGTTGAAATTATATATTTCAGATTTTAATCACACGATATAGATAAACATGTGCATTCAAGAATATACTTGTTTTTGTTTCTCAAGGTGATATTATATTAATATCTTTCATATCTTACTGACTTAATTTTATGTATAAGTCAAACATTTTCACCTTAAAGTAATGTGATTAAATTGAATCTATGTTGTTCAAGGGTAATTAATTTTACTATCTCCGGATCCATTTTCTATACTAGTTAGGTCTATTGACTTCATACCCAATTGAAATCCATTAAATATTACACCTTTAAATGTAACCAACCTCTTATTACTAACAATTTAATGCTATCTAACTTTATTTTATAATGGCACAAATGTCGAGGTGAATAATCATGGTAACACCCATCCCCTTAAAAACCAAATAATAACTTTGAATTTAATTCGTAAAACCAATTTATATGCATGTTCATATTCTTTGCTTCTAAAATGAATGACTCATTTTGTATTTAATATTTGCAAGGTTTTATGGCTTAGTTAGCCTTAGGGATGATCTGGGGTTTAATTCAAATTGATAAAATCACTTGGCACCTTAAGCTATCACTTTAATGATTTATAACATCAAAATTATTTAGATGTGTCCATAATTAATTTATAAAATTATTTTAAATAGCTTAAGTCTATTTTTAAATTTAAAAAACTCTTATTTAAATGTCTCATAAAATAATTTTAATTAATTTTATAAGGAACCAAATTTTACATTCAAATATTCCCAAAGTGATTTGATTAATTTATAAAGTCTCACAGTGCACCTTTAAATAATTACAAAGTGACTTTAAGTTGAGGGGTTTTGGCCCCATTGTCCCCCGTCATAGACAATTTTTTTTAATTAATTATGTTTAACTAAAGTAACTATTAATCTTAACTAATAGAGTGTGCACTTATTTCTAGCCATTGGATTAGATCAATCACAACCCTTAGATCTTAGGGAAACTCCAAGTTAACCCTAAATCATAAGGATATTTTTTAAAACTATCTTCTTCTCATTTTCACTTCATTTGGTTTTTCAAGTTTGGAGGAGAGAAGGAAATGGAGAATTCCAAGTCCACGATTGTTGCTTCTTGTAGGTTTTGAATATGAGGAAGAAAGGAAGGTTACAAGAATGAATGGAGAAGGATTTAATCATAGTCCTTTCCTCACATACATCCCATTTTTTAATTTTAGTTTTCACTTTTCTCATTTTAATATATATATATACCAAAATATGTATATATTCATATATATACATATTTATTTCTCCTTAACTCTCTTTTTTATAGCATAATATAAATCTGTGTATACTATTATTGTAACTCTCATTTACTGCAAGCATCTATACATATTTTATTAACACTTCTACTTATGTTGTTAATGTTCATTTAACCCTCTATTTTTTCATTATTGTTGCAACAACAAATTCATAGAGGAATTATTTACTTCACAAAGGATTATATCTTTTTCGCTACTTATGAATCTGCATACATTATTTTAAATAAAAATCTAGATAGTTCTTTTAATGGGGCCTCGATCGCTCCCCCCCACATAAAGGGGACTCAAGAGCTCCCACAGGGGTCCATGGACCACCGAGACCACAAGGGACCAAAACCCCCTTTGGAGCCCACTTCCCAAGTGGGGAAAAGGTGATAGGTTTAACCTGTCCACTGCCCCAAACTTCCCTTTTAAAAAAAAAAAAATCATTATAACATTTTAATAAATATTTTATATATGTTCAATTATTTTATTTTATTTTTATTTTAATATATATATAGATATGACACAGAGGATA
The DNA here is from genome assembly GCA_007115665.2 of Sequoiadendron giganteum. Lineage (NCBI taxonomy): Eukaryota > Viridiplantae > Streptophyta > Pinopsida > Cupressales > Cupressaceae > Sequoiadendron > Sequoiadendron giganteum. The sequence continues at coordinate 477,462,020 of CM021104.1, forward strand.
CTCCCCTTTTCCCAAATGACTCAAACACAAAACAAGATTCATAGGAAAACTCTTCTTGAATTCAAATTCAATAAAGTAAAAATTGCACAAACTCAAATTTTATTCAATTCAAACACAAATCTCGTCGCTCCAAAATTTCTACATCAACAAATTCTTTCTTTCATTAAATGAGTCATGCGATTAAAATACAATGTAATTTCTTAATTCCAAAAGGCCTTCAATGGTCTTTTCCTCTCTATTCAGTACCTCCACTCTTCTTGTCACCTCATATCCTATCCATAGCCTCTCAATTTTATTTCTTTTCATTCAATTCAACTCACATGCATCCTCCTTTTGGTTTGTTGGCATATGGCTGGGGAGATTGGCTCGTAAGTGTTGTCATTGATGGCAACCAAAGTCATAAATTTGATCTAAACACCCCACCAAACAGATATTTTGGGTTGTGGATCTTTGAGGAAGGTTTGTTGAGGCTTGTAGTATCTTGGTACTAATGCACACTCACTGGTAAGTGATCTAGAAGATACGGTGCAGTAATTTGTTGATTATCTATGCTAGAAGGCCGACCCGACAAAGATAGAAATCGCGGATGTACAAGATGTAATAAATTATAAGTCTTCATGTTGGATTAAGTGTTATTCGGGTCCTCTCTTTGTCTTAACCGACTTTGGAGGATGCGCATAAAGATTTAGTGGTGGATCTGGCCGCCAAGATAAAAGTAACTTAATATTTTACAAGCCGACTGTTGGATGAATGATTTTTTGATCGCGGATATATATATAAGAGGTTGTTTTTATCATTCAAGTATGTAGGATGATGTGTGAATAAAAAGGTGTGTGTGTGTAGTAGTGTGAATTTGATCATAAGTGATGCAAAGAGCATAAAAGGGCAGAATAGGGTAGAGCGAAGTATAGAGTGAGAATGCAGATCTAGAATTAGATCTATGAGCTTCACCAAAACTGTTACCTGGCATGAATAGATGCTACTATCTCAATTCACCCTTCAAATGGTTTTAATCTGAGTTTTTTAGGGCAGTAAGCCTTTCTCTTTGAGCAATGAGCTCTAGGCAATGCGCCTGAATGCAAGTGCATTCCTTTTGTAAAAAATTATATTTGAGTACTCAAATTGTAGATTAACCTCCACCGTGGTTTTTCCCCTAACAAGTTTTCCACGCAAAAAGTTGTGTGTCATGGTGTTGTGAATGTTTACTTTGAATGCATACATCTTTTCTTTAATACAATGATGAAATGGTTTCATGTTTTGATGGATTAAGTTTAAATATTGCTGAACAATGATTCACCCCCCCTCTTAGTGATCCCTTGAGTCCAACAATTGGTATCAAAGTGAGTTTATCTGAAGAATTTTTGTAGCTTGAGGTGGATCTTGGAATGTGATGGACTCTGACAGCCTTCAACAACAACTTATGGTTGCTCTTGATGACCTTGATGAGTTTAAAGCAGAAGTTCAAGAATTGAAAGAAAATCTTAGAGATGCAGAGAAATTCATTCAATCATTGAAGGATCAAATAGTCAAATCTAGGGTGAAGAGGAAAGATCTCTGTGATCAGATACAATAGAAGGAGAACAAAGACATGGATGATGCTCACCTGAATCAAACCTTGAAGGAGATAACCGAAGAATGTGAAAAGCTTGCTAGAGACAATACAAACCTAAAGCATGAGATGGAATATATGATGATGAAGATGACTAAGGAGATAGAAGAAAGGAAGAAAAATGAGGAAAATATTGCTCAAACCCTGAAAGATAAATATGATGAATGCAAAAGAATAAATGGGGAATTCATTCAGTTGGAAAGTGAATTACAAAGAACCAGAAATAATGAAGAAGAACTTGGTAAGTAGATTACTACTCTTAGGAATGATCTTGTCATTGCAAATGAATATAAATAAAAAGTTTAAGATTAGTTTAGTAAAGCTTGATGAGCTAACTCAAGGATAGAAGAGTGGAAATGATAAGAGAGGTCTTGGATATGAAAAGGGAGAAAGTTCCAGATTAGGAGAAAAGAATTTCAGACATAATAGAAATGGAAGATTCCTGGTAAGATAACCTAATGCACAAAAGTTTAATGGGTATTGTTTTTCCTATAATAAGTTTGGTCATATGATTGCTCAGTGTAGAAGTAATTTGAGGTCAAAAGTTTCATCATTTTTTGTTCAGTGTTTTAATTGCAAAAATCCTGGTCATAAATCAATTGAATGCAAAAATATGTCAAGTCAGTCTATTGACAGAAAAAATGTTGAATGTTATACATGTGGGAAGTTTGGGCATATTGCTAATCAATGCAAATCTAGAATAAGTCATTGGAATAATTGGTTAGGACAAGGAAACATTGTATGCTATAACTGCAACAAGTATGGTCATATTGCAAGATTATGTAGAAACAAGAACGTAGACATAAGAGGTCTGGTATACAGAGACAGAGATACAAAGAAAAATGATAAAGGGAAAGAAAAGGTAACTGTGGATGAAATCAGAGATCAAATGAAGAGGACATGGGTAAGGAAAAATGATTCTAATGTTAGAAATGGTTCCGCACTAGAACCTGCTTCTAGTAATTGATTTCAGGCCAATGGCCTAGGGGGAGTTTCACAAGAAAATATTTCCTCCCCTGTCTATGGATGGTACTAGAATGTAGAGAATAGTCAAGAAGGTGTATTGATGGTGTACATAATTTTTGGATAACCTCAGCAAAAAGAACTCAAACAATTCATAGGTCCGCATAATATTTTTTTTTCATTGCTTGGGAAAACAAAGTATCCAGAAAACTTAGGGAAAATGCATTTATTGCACATGTGCGAGCTATAAAATTCAAGTCCGAGCCATCATTTGTCAGTTTGCATTATCGAAGAGAAGAAGGAGAGCGCACGACTAGTGGATTTTGAAGTAGTAAAATTAATTTCATCAGCAGATCATGAAATCTATCAGGTATTTCGAATCATTCTCGAATTCTTCATACAATTTGGTGTGTAGTTGCGAACCCTAAACACGAAAAGGAAAAATGGAACAAATTAAAGGCTCGATCACGTTAGATGAATATAATAGTGTGAAGATTAGGTCTATGAGGAATTTGTTGCTCCCTGATGAATTAAAACAATTGAGCGAAGCCAAGCATGGGAATTTGGATATGTGGAATGAGTTATGTACCTTGAGAATGCATAATTTATGAAATTCATATTAAGCAGATTACATGGTGATGTTCTAACTTTGGATAAACCTTACATCATCTCAAAAGAAGCAATTGATAAATTAGCTGGTTTTTGCAAAGTTAGAGATATTCCTAGGAAGAAATCTATCAGGAACAAAGAGGTCGAAACCCTAACTGGAATACTCGAAGATCAAAGAGCATTGTTGATAGAAACAATCAAGAATCCTATTATGAATTACATTGCATGTGACATAACCTATAAAATATTTTATAGAAATCATCAAGGAGCTACATCAGCTGGCGCAGTATACATTGCTCACAAAATGATAATTGATGGTTAGGACTTTGACCTATGCAAGTTGTTAAAGGATTAGATGATGGAGAATGTTCAACTGACAAAGGAGTCAGGCTATCCATTAAGGTTTGGCACATTAATTACATGTCTGGTTATGTATCTTTTGAATTGGTTGTCGAAAATCGATAATGTAGTATGGAAATCAGATAAACTGGTATGCACTCAGATATACTCTTATTCTAAGAGTTTGACTAACTGGGATTTGGAATTTGAAAATTTCTTTAAGTATGTGCTTGTAAAATGTGGACCAGTCAATATTTCCCCTCCGGTAAGAACAGTGGAAGTTGGTTCCTCTTCTGGTAGCACTGATAGAGGACATAAAAGAGGACAGGAAATTATTGAATACACCCCTCTGAAAAGAAAAGTTCCCAAGATTGAGGGAAAAGGAAAGGAAATTGTGGATATTTCAAATGAAGAATCTGATGAAGAACCTGAGAATCCACTGGAAAATGAATCCGGTCAAGAAAAAGGTAGTGAGGATGAAGAAGATCTGACAAAAGAAAAGCTAAAATAGCTTATCCAAAGTGTAGGTGGCATGCAAAAAGTTGCAAGGTTATGGTCAGTCAGACCATCATATGATCAGGAATTGATTCTAGAAGTTCTAAATTCTCATGTTGAGCGCTATAAAATAAAATTAAAAATTTTGAAGGACATGCTACTCGAAGAGATGATTGAGTGTAGCAAAGAATCAATGGGCTTTGAGGTGAAGAGCAAAGAAGAAAGTGAAGTTGTCTCGCACCTAAAGGAACAATTCAGACTATCCCTTTCCAAGATGAAGAAGAAAATGAATGATTTGAGGCAATGCATTAACTCAGCCAAAGGAATCTACAACTATTGCATCCATTGGCCCCATGCAGTCAACAATTACAAAGAAAAGTTGGATCAGATTGAAGCAGGTTTGAATGAAATTGGCAAAAGCTTTGACATATCTTAGGATCTAGATGACATTATCAAGAAAAGAATCTAGGAGTTATAGTCAACACAAACAAAAATTGAACTATCCAAGAATATTCCTGTGGATACTTTTTGGAAGGTAAAGGACTTAATTGAATGTAGGCTGGAGCAGATGGTGGAAATTCTGAAGAATAGTGAGAAATTGGAAGAAGCAATTACAATTCCTGAATCTCTCATTGAGATTATCAACAAAACTCCCAAGAAATATAGCTTGATCATTATTATTGGAATTACAATTGATAGCTGGAAGAAGTTCCTTCCAGAAGTGAAGAAAACTAATAAGATAATCTTTTAATGATGGTAGTAAATTGTCTTCAATTTTTTGAAAATTTTGATCAAAGGAGGAGAACTGTAAGCATATATGTGTTAAATTTTTTGAAGGATTGATGATTTTGAACACATGTTTTGTCTTTTTTTTGGCATATGGCATCCATGCTTTGTCATTGATGTCAAAGGGGGAGAGAATGCAATGAAAAACTCCTTACAAATCTCATGGGGAGAAAGAGCAGCAAATAGTTTGGCAATGTACCTATAATGATTCTAACACTTAGTCATTTTTCACTAAGTGTTGCCATCAATGCCAAAGGGGGAGATTGTTGGAATATGGCTGGGGGGATTGGCTCATAATTTTTGTCATTGATGGCAACCCAAGTCATGCAAATTAAGTATAATTTTGGCTCCCATCAGCTGAATAGAGTAGAGAACAGGGCATTCGGTTAAAGGTATAAAAGTTGATCTAAACACCCCATCAGATAGATATTTTGGGTTGTGGATCTTTGAGGAAGGTCTGTTGAGGCTTGTAGTATCTTGGTATTGATGTGCACTCACTGGTAACTGATCTAGAAGATACAGTGCAGTAATTTGTTGATTATCTATGCTAGAAGGCCAACCCGACAAAGATGGAAATCACAGATGTACAAGATGCAATGAATTATAAGTATTCATGTTGGATTAAGTGTTATTTGTGTCCTCTCTTTGTCTTAACCGACTTTGGAGGATGCACATAAAGATTTAGTGGTGGATCTGGCCAACAAGATAAAAGTAACTTAATATTTTACAAGCCGACTGTTTGATGAATGAGTTTTTGATCACGGATATATATAAGAGGTTTTTTTTATCATTCAAGTATGTAGTATGATGTGTGAAGAAAAAGGTGTGTGTGTGTGTAGTAGTACGAATTGCGAAATCCAACAATACAGTTGTCTGAATTTGATCATAAGCGATGCAAAGAGAAGAATAGGGCAGAGCGAAGTATAGAGTGAGAATACAGATCCAAAATCAGATCTATGAGCTTCACCAAAACTATTACTTGGCATGAATAGATGCTACTATCTTAGTTCACCCTTCAGATGGTTTTAATCTGAGTTTTGTAGGCCAGTAAGCCTTTCTCTTTGAGCAGTGAGCTCTAGGCAGTGCGCCTGAATGCAAGTGCATTCATTTTGTAAACAATTATATTTTAGTACTCAAATTGTGGATTAACCTCCACCGTGGTTTTTACCCTAACAAGGTTTCCACCCAAAAAATTGTGTGTCATGGTGTTGTGAATGTTTACTTTGAATGTATACATCTTTTCTTTAATACAATGATGAAATGGTTTCATGTTTTTGATGGATTAAGTTTAAATATTGTTGAACACTGATTCACCCCCCCCTCTCAGTGTTCCCTTGAAACCAACATGGTCTATATTTTATCTATTCCTTCAAGCCGCCCCATCCATTCTTACATAGCAAATATACATTTGATTTCATTAAAATTCCAACTCTCTAGGGCGTGACTCAACTACACATTTTATCAGTTTCATTAAATCTGAAAGCTCTTCATTTGCATCCCCTGTCAAGGTTCTCCTATGCAACCTCTTATTTTTCTTCTCACCTACAACTTTGGCATTCCATGCTTTGAAAGTTGAAGGGTCTTTCATCCTTTTATCAAATAATACATCAAAAGATTCTTGGTTCTAAAATCTACTTGTTAATCTAGCCAAAGTCCTTCCTTTTGGCGCTTCATCCCTTCTATATTGGTGATGATTTTATTTTCCTTTTTGAAACATGATTTTATATTTCTAATGCTACGCCTGTAGCATTATATTTACTTTGTCATTTGAAAAACATTTGGCAGAGATATTTTCTCTGTAAAGCTCCCAAAACTGTAGCCAAACACATGGTATTCCACTGTCTATGATAAGAGGCAATGCATCATTCAAATTTTGAAATTTAAATCACATACACCCATACAAAAGGTATCCCACACACATCTGAAGATAATTAAAATCTTTACAAATATTACATTTCATAACTTCCAAGGTTGTTGAGCTCTTACTTAGGGAGTCACTGACTTCTCAAGTCCAAGTTTCCACTTTTAAAATGAACTTCAATATTAATGCCACCATCATTGAAGTATTAAATAAGGTTTAAAAACATAAAAATAAGTTAAGTTCTCCCCTTATAATCAACACCCATACACCATGTGATAAGTTGCACTGAAAATCTGCAAATAAGAAGTCATTTGATGGACTCACCTTAGGCACTTTGCTTGTTTTGCACTTTCCCACAGTTTGCAACAAAAGGAATGACTTGATTTATAATAGAAGACCACACCCATCAGAGGACTCATAGATGAGTCAACTCCTCATCAATAGGATGTATAAGGAACTCAAGTAATCAGCCTCACACAACTTCAAATGCATAAGTTCATTTTTATTTCCAATGAAGAACACAAGATATCATACCAAAACTGATGTATTCCAAAATGAACATAATCTAAGAAGTAGTGTAAAACCTGCCAATCTAATCAAACAAGCCAAAAAAATGAAAATTAAACTTTAAATCTTTTTGGTTGACATAGGATCGTGCCTGCACCCGGATGCTCTTTCATTAGACACGTTGGGTAGAAAGATTATGAGCATGGGCTCACAATGATGAATTTGAGTGATGAAATCACTCTTTCGGGTCAGAGGTAACTTGCAACAAACTCCTTTGTTGAATATGTGCACAATGTCATCTCTTCTTTCGCTTTTTCCAGCACCTTGTCAAAACACTCATCACCTTCCTTCCACAACTCCGCTCATCACTCTTCACTCCTCTCACTCTTTCTAATACTCTTCTTCAATTCCTTGAGCCTCTCCTTGATCTTTCCTACTTCTCCACAAACTATATGTCCCATCTTTTCAATCGTCTCATCCTCCACTTTATTCCAATACTGCTCCCAAAATAGTATCCGTACGAGTCTCCTCACAACCCAACCCATCTTTTCCTACTCCAATCTGCCATGACTCACATTCTTTGCTTCTCCATGATTTTTCCTTGCAACAAAATCTCACCACTATCCTCTACCCAAAGTGATTCTAGAAGATGCACCCTCACGATCTCTTCTACCCACTTCCTCTCAGTGGAAGAGATTTGCACACCTTATACCCAACCTCATCTCTATTGGAGGACAATCAACATGATTCTCTTGGAACCAATGGCCTCTCAAGGCTTCTTCACTCTTCATAAACTCATCACCCACACTCCTAGTGGATACTCTCCACACTCAGGATTACCTACTCTGATACCAATTAATGCAGAGGGTACTCCCCTTTTCCCAAACAACTCAACACGAAACAAGATTCATAGGCAAAATCTTCTTGAATTCAAATTCAATAAAGTAAAAATTGCTCAAACTCAGTTTTTATTCAATTCAAACACAAATCTCATCACTTCAAAATTTCTACATCAAAAAAATATTTCTTTCATTAAATCACTCATGTCATTACACTACAATGTAATTTCTTAGTTTCAAAAGGCCTTCAATGGTCTTTCCCTCTCTACTCAGTACCTCCACTCTTCTTTTAGCCTCATATCCTATCTATAACCTCTCAGTCTTCTTTCTATACATTTAATTTAACTCACATGCATCCTCCCTTTGGTCTGTATTTTATCTATTCCTTCAGGCCGCTCCATCCATTCTTAGATAGAAAATCTGCATTTGATTTCATTAAAATTCCTCCTCTCTAGGGCATGGCTTAACTACACATTTTATCGGTTTCATTAAATCTGGAAGCTCTTCATTTGTAGCCCCTATCAAGGTTCTCCTACATAACCTCTTATTTTTCTTCTCACCTACACCTTTAGTGTTCCATGCTTTGGAAGTTGAAGGGTCTTTCATCCTTGTAGCAAATAATACATCAAAATATTCTTGGTGCTAAAATTTTCTTGTTAATCTGCCCAATGTCCTTCCTTTTGATGCTTCATCTCATCTATATTGGCGATGATTTTATTTTCCTTTTTGAAACATGAATTTATATTTCTAATGCTATGTCTGTAGCATTATATTTACTTTGTCATTTGACAAACATTTGGCAAAGATATTTTCTCTATGAAGCTCCCAAAACTATAGCTAAACACATGGTATTCCACGATCTATGATAAGAGGCAGTGCCTCATTCAAATTTTGGAATTTAAATCACATCCACCCATACAAAAGGTATCTGCACACATCTAAAGATAATTAAAATCTTTACAAATATTACATTTCATAACTGCCAAGGTCGTTGAGCTCTTACTTAGGGAGTCACAAACTTCTCAAGTCCAAGTCTCCACTTTTAAATTGAACTTCAATACTAATGCCACCATCATTGAAGTATTAAATAAGTTTTAAAAACATAAAACTAAGTTAATTTCTCCCCTTATAATCGACACCCATACACCATGTGATAAGCTACATTGAAAATCTACAAATAAGAAGTCATTTGATGGCCTCACCTTAGGTGCTTTGCTTCACCTACCCTTTCCCACAGTTTGCAACAAAAGGAATGACTTGATTTATAATAGAAGACCACACCCATCAGAGGACTCATAGATAAGTTGACTCCTCATCAATAGGATGTATAAAGAACTCAGGTAATCGAACTCAGACAACTTCAAATGCATAAGTTGATTTTTATTTCCAATGAAGAACACAAGATATCATACCAAAACTAATGTCTTCCAAAATGAACATAATCTAAGAAGTAGTTGTTTAAAACCTGCCAATCTGATCAAACAAGCCAAAAAAATTAAAATTAAACTGCAAATATTTTTGTTTGATGCAGGATCACACCTGTACCTGGATGCTCCTGCATCAAGATATATTAATATAAATATATATTATATATATATACTTGATATATATATTAAAATATTTCACATTTATGTATGAAGGGGTGCAAATTATTTGTGCATTTATGTTTGTTATATGAGTAAATAAAACCCTCCTCATAATATGTATATCTAAAAGGGAAAAAAACTTGTTTAGATTGATAGTGTATTATGAATCCATTTCTCTAAGGGTACTAATTGAATCCATTCAATTTTTTTTGCAGCACATTGACTTAATAAATTTCTTATATTTTATCCGATTACGTTCATTCTTTTCTCTTCAATCATAATATCTTATAAAATGTTATTTAATATTCACATTATAGGAAGTGAATTTTCTGCAATAGATTCAAGAATATATATATTTTTTCTTGCCTTCAACATAACACTCAAAAATAAATAATCCCAATACCCTCTACTATTTAATACTAAGGAATAAGAGAGGGATTATTAAGAATTTACTTCACCCATTCCAACACTACCAACATAAGAATCTCTCTCTTATTTTATCAAAATAAACTATGATCTCTTACATTTTTCCTATTTTTTTCTTGCACAACAATATTAGAAGATTACAACTTGTTCATCATTAAGATTACATGAACATGCTATACCAAAGATAACCTAATTAAATCCTTCATTTTCCATCATTTACCTTTAAGGAATGGGGTAATATCATGCCAATGGAAGAGAATAAAATCTCCACCCATCTATTTTAGCAGCATTAAGCCATTCATGGTTCTAGCCAGACCCCGAGTAGGGAGAAAACACCAACACCCATAAATCAAAATATAAAAGTCCAACCCTCAACAAAAAAAAAATCAAAACAAGTTTATATGCAACCCTATATAAAATATTTTGCAAGGACCCACTAAATTTTGGTTCATCCACAAATCTATAAGGATTGTAACTACCCATTTCACAAAAGAAAACTCAAGAAATTTATAGTCATTTCCAATAATAACTTCAACAAAATAAAGAAATCACAACCAACATTTCAACAACTAAAGAAATCTCAACTATCTATCCATGGAATAATAGGGTAAAAGGATTTAGCTATCCTGTTTGCTCATTCCATTTTTTATTTCTTCATCTTCTTCTTCCTTCCAGACCCTCTCTCCAAGCTCTCTCTTCGAACCTCCCAAAATTGATTTTTTTTTTAACTCTCCCAACCTTTTTATCCTCAACAATGAATAAATAAAATGAAATAAAATAACCAGAACCCTAAACTCAAATTTTGTCACAATTATAAAAGAGGGATAAAAAGGGGTCAATACTCATTTATTTGATAATTTATGACCTTCAAAAAGTGCCCAACCCTTAGGTATATACTTAAGGCCTTTAAAAATATTTATATAAAGAAAAATCTAATATTCCAAGACACTTTTAACCCACTTGGAACATATAAAGGGGGGCAGCCATTTGGTGAAGTGGTGGGGCTTCTTTCCTGTAGGGCCAACAACCAAGGTTCAAACCTCGTGGGTTCTTTCCCTACCGCATCAACAATTGAGACTAATTTTCCATGGTGTTAAGGGGAGACCCTTTGGTGAAATGGTGGGGCAATTTTCCAATAGAGCCAACAACCAAAGGCTTGTACCCTTAATATCATTTTTAAAAAGGGGTTGTGGCCCTAGCTCGGTTGGCTAAATATTTCCTATTGTAGGAGGTTGGTTACGAGTTCTAGTCTCCCCCACCCTTGTGGTACCAGAGGGTGTATCACATCAGCGTCGCCGATCACATTAAAAAGTTTACCAGGTGCACTGCACTTTATAGGGGGTCGTGCTACCCGATTCCTGCAGTCTAAAAAAAACCCACTTGGAACATACCCTCCTATTTAACAAGGGATTAAATGAACTATTATTTCTAACACATGATTTCCCAAAGAAAAATGTCATATAAACTAAAATAATAATAACCCCAAAATATTAAAAGACAACTTAAAAAATAAAAGCTATCACATTAAATCTCCCCTTAAAACATCTAGCAAAACATACAACTTCAATGAGTGAAGTATTTTAGTAGGGTTTGGGTGTCTCTCCCTTATCCCCATTGGTACTTATTTCATGTACAAAAACCACAATATTAGTAGATGTATACATATATCCAATATGCATATGGTCAAGCATCATCAAAGTTACAAAATTTTCACTAATATCACTAAGATCATTTTCCTAACTTAATTTATAAAAACATAAATTTATATAATCAATTCAAACTCATCATCAAGGAAATGAAAGTCATAACCATTGGTTTAACCTCCCCTAATTTTTATCTTCAACAACTTTCCTATTATTGAGAAGGAATATATACATATATTATGCATATAACTTACCACCTATAGTTACTTTAAGTTGATCTCTAGCTCAATTAGTGTTACCTTTACTTGCATTCACATATGATTGGTGGAAAATTCCCTCTATTTGTTATGAAAACTCATAAGACCTCCAATACCTAACATAGATAACATCTTCATCAAAGACATTCAAATCATTAGTATATTTTTTGAACTAAAATTTTAGACCACATCAGTCCTCATCTTTTTACTCAACTAATTTCATTAATTATATTTTGTTTCTTGAAAATGACCCATTCACAAAGAATCACCCACAATCCTAAACTTGGTCAAATAATCACACTTCTATACTTCCACACCAATAATTCAATAGTCTATGTCAATTATTTATTCAAATTTTAAATAATCCATAGTCCTTAGCATTACTCATTGCATTCATTAGCATCATTAAAATTATAAACACATAATAAGATGCAAGAACTAATAATCTCCTAGATAGTCAATCCATAAGAGGGTTATGCAATGTTTTCTTAACAAAAATAACCATGTTTGCTACATAAGTTCAAAGAGAGAGGAATTGATCCATATGATTCACCAATATTTTTTATAACACCAAAAAATTAACGAAATGGTACCATACATCTAATTTTTTTAACCCATAATAGAACACATGCCAAGGAATACTAGAATGCTATTAGTCGCACAAAGGTTGGCCTTACATCTTGCACATAAG